>PVJS01017631.1:0-35912 GCA_004027185.1 Glis glis
TTTTTTTTTTTTTTTTTAGGTACTGGGGACTGAACGCAGGGGTGCTCCACCTCTGAGCTACTCCCCTAGCCCTTTTTATTTATTTATTTATTTTATTTTGAGACAAGGTCTTACTAAGTTACTATGTGTGCTGGCCTCGAACCTGTGATCCTCCTGTCTCAGCTTCCCAAGTACTGGGATTACAGGCATACACCACCTCCCCCAGCTTAAACTTGTTTGTTTAAATAAAAAATTATGCTTTTAGATGAAAAGGCAATTACTGATGCCATTTTTCTAATGGGCAAACGATATGGAAATTTCAGCATATTCTCACTCATGAATTACTACCGTAATGGCCCAAAGCTTTGTATTTATATCCTACGTGGAGCAAACACAGTATATAAAAATCAGCATATGTGAACATTATAGAGGAGATGGATGGCTTCTCTTAATACAGAGATTGTTCACCTTATGAAGTGGTTCAGTGTAACAGTCTAATGAAACCTTTGTTATCATCCAGCCCAGCAGCCTTCTGTGCT
This sequence comes from Glis glis, assembly GCA_004027185.1. Lineage (NCBI taxonomy): Eukaryota > Metazoa > Chordata > Mammalia > Rodentia > Gliridae > Glis > Glis glis. The sequence continues at coordinate 519 of PVJS01017631.1, forward strand.
TCAAGAAACCCCAGGATTTCAAAGATGTGGTTTTTAGGGTTTTGCACATGCTGATTCCAAGTGTATTTGTTGTTGAGATTTTTTTACACCCCTCCCCCTCCAGCACTGGGGATCAAACCCAGGGACTCCCACATGCTAGGCAAGTGGTCTACCACTGAGCTACATCCCCAGCCCTGACTCTAAGTGCATTTGGAAATATATTTTTAACTATTTTAAAACTTGGAACAAAAACAATCAAATATGTTACAGACATACCAACCTTAACTAGGTAAAGAGACACGGGAGAGCTTACGTTGCCAGTCCCGCTTCAAGTTGCAATCAAGTTTGCATCCCCTTGACTGAGGAGTCTCCTGGGATGGTGCAGCATACCTCTTCACCCTCCTCCATGTTCCTGTTCTCTTCTGTGTGAAGCAGAACTTACAGAGGATGTACAACTTGTGTGTGTGTGTGTGTGTGTGTGTGTGTGTGTGTGTGTGGTACTGGGGATTGAACCCAGGGGCATTCTATCTCCAAGCTATACCCCCAGCCTTATTTTATTCTTTAATTTGAAACAGGGTTTCACTAAGTTGCTAAGGACCTCACTGAGTAGCTGAGGCTGGCCAAGAGCCTGGATCCTCCTGTCTCAGCCTCTCAAGTACTGAGATTACAGGCGTGCTCCACCATGCCTGGCTGGCTGTACAACTTGAACAAAATCCAGAAATGAAACACTGAGGCTGCCCTGAGATAGTGTCCAGCCTGTTTTCTGTGGCTTTAAAAAAATACCTGAGACCGAGTCATTTATAAAGCATGGAGGGTCATTTGGTTCCTGGTTCCGGAGTCTGGGAAGCCCGAGAGCTTGGTGCCAGCATCAGCTTAGCATCTGATTAGGACCTGCTTGTAGCATCATAACACAACAGACGTCCTCATGTGGAGAGACAGAGCAAGCGGCTAGCTCAGATCTCGCCTCCTCCTCTTATAAAGCCATTAGTGCCATCATGGGGGCTCCACCCGCAGGACCTTTATGGAATCCTAATTATCTCTCAAAGGCCACACCTGGGAACACCATTAACGTGACTTTGGGTCTGGTTTCCAACACATAACCTTTTTTTTGTGTGTGTGGTACTATGGATTAAACCCAGGGGCATTCTACCTCTGAGCTACACCCCCAGCCCTATCTTATTTTTTGGTTTTGAAGCAGAATCTCATGAGGTTGCTAAATTACTGAGGCTGGTCTTGAACCTGTGATCCTCCTGTCTCAGCCTCCCAAGTACTGGGATTACAGGCGTGCGTCACCACGCCTGGCTACGCATGAACTTTTGAGGGACACACTGAAGTAATAGCAGACATCAGCTTAGTATCCCTAACAGCTGGTTTCAGTTTTGTTTAGATCAGAGGGCTGTATTAGTTATCCTTGAATGTCTTTATAATAAATGGTTATAAATTTAAATATATTAACTCAATTTATGCTAATGAAATAACACTACTCATCTGGTTTATTTGTTAGGATTCTGCTTTAGATGTTGTTTGAAAAATGCATTCCCCTGCTAGAAGGTAACTGAAAACCACTGCAGATAAGACTTCGTTAGGCCAAGTTTTATTAATAACACAACTTTTCAAGAGCCTTTCTATTGGCTAAGCCAAGGCACAGGATCTGGAACAGTGAGCTTTGCAAATAGAAGCCCGGCGTAATGCACGCTCGTGAATCAGCTAATTGTCCTTTCCTCTTTGTGTCTGTATCCCGCGTTGGGGGTTTAATCATAGCAGATTCACATTATTGGTGATTTTTTTTCAATGTGCTTTGCCGTGTTAAAATTAAACACTGGAAATGCAAGGGGTAGGTAGGCTCCACAGTGCAGGTTGCAGAACAACCTTGTTAGTGTCCCATGGGGGAGTTGTGAGGATCCCAGCGGCCATCCCTCCCTGGGGATCCGGGGGCACCAGGCCTCAGAGCTGGGCCGCCCACGGGCTCCTGTTTGTCGTCAGTGCACAGGAGTCTTCACGGGGTTTCTTGGGATCATTGCAATAAGACTGATCTTTTTTTATCCTCCCCCTGTCTCGCCCACATAATGTCAGCTGTAAGAAATGGCTTATGCCAGGCGTGTATTTATTTTACTTGGAATAATATTTAAATATTTGAAGACAGGTTTAAATATCAAACACAAAATTCTTGAAAAAAAAACAAAGGCAATGTACTTACACCTTCTTGGAAATACAAGGTTACTTGAGAAAAAGAAAATTTTATGAATTTCCTATATTCAACCCACAGATTGTCACTTTCTCAGTGGTAAGCTCAGAAAGGCAGAAGGAATTCTCTGGCAAAAAATGTATCCTGTGTTTAAAATTTGCATATTGTATGCCTGTGTGTACATAAACTATTAAGCAGTCTCAGGTTTGTACACATTTACCTGCATGGATTTTGCAAATAGTAGAAACAGTCACACAAGACCAAGCTGGGGCATTTTGCTTCCGATGAAGGACTGAGCAAACGTGGGGTGGGTATTTCAAGGACACTGTCATTCACCCAAAAGCCTGTTCTGGAAAGGACATCTGCGAACAGTCCTTCATGTCACCAAAACATTCTAGCAAAGTATCAAGTTAGGAGGTAACTCCGTCCCACTCCCGCTGAGACGCCAAAACACGGAGGAAGCGATGTGAGTCAGTAGGGCCGGCCTCACCCTGTGCTCTCTCCATCCACAGCCTGCGACATGAACGTCCACAAGCAGTGCGTGATCAACGTCCCCAGCCTCTGCGGAATGGATCACACGGAGAAGAGGGGACGGATTTACCTGAAGGCAGAGGTCACCGACGAGAAGCTCCATGTCACCGGTAAGGCTTGCTGGTCCAGGAGCAGCATTTTGGGCAGGCCAAGGTCAAAGCAGTGCTGGGACAGGGCAAGAGCCGGGCTGGATGCCCTGAGCCCTGTCAGCGCATCTGCCATGATGGAATCGTCCTCGTCTCTGAGCCCTGCAGGCTCGAGTTAACACTTCTCCCAGGAGACTACACCCAGATTCCTAAATATTCAGTGTCATGCAGAGTCACAGCCACCGTGTGGATTAGGGTGCTCTGACAGAATAGCCAGTGCATTCTCCCTCCAGTGACAACAGGGACAGGGAAGCCGATTAATCCCAGTGCCGCTGGTGAGCATGGAACTAGGGCAAAGGAGGTGGATGGGTGGGTGCGTGGGTGGGTGGATGGATGGATGGATGGATGGATGATGGATGCATGGATGCATGGATGGATGACAGGGACAGGGAAACCAATTAATCCCAATCCTGTTGGTGTGCATGGAACTAGGGCAGGGGAGATGGATGTATGGGTGGGTGGGTGGGTGGGTGGGTGGATGGATGGATGAATGGATGGATGGATGGATGGATGGATGGATGGAGAGTATCTCCAGCACCATAATGAGATGGATGGATGGATGGATGGATGGATGGATGGATGGATGGATGGAGAGTATCTCCAGCACCATAATGAGATGGATGGATGGATGGATGGATGGATGGATGGATGGATGGTCAGTCCAGATGTCTAGTGGCATCAGGCTGTGGCGACAGCCGTTGAGTGTGTGCATGTGCCTCCTGTGTTAGGTACGGTGCCAGGAACTTGACATCGACTGTTTACAACTCCAAGTTGTTTCACAACTACTTATGAATCTCTTTTTCCAGAAGAGGAAATCAAGGCACAGAGACATAGGTAACTTAGGGCATCACAGTCTTAATGAAGAGCCAGGATTGAAATGTTTGACCCCAAACCCTTGCTTCTAATTAATGATACCACGTGTACCTCCTACAAATGACCCAGCCATGGATGAGAATTCCCTATCCATGGGCCATGATACGCCCTCCTGGAGCTGTGTCGGGGTGGGGTCTACCATAGCCTGGCTTTTCCTTTAGTTTCCCCACCAACCCCCCTTTTGGTTCGTAAATGCATTTAATCAAGTTAACCTGGAGTGTTGGTGGCCCAGGACTAGCCTTTGTCCTCAACATGACCTGACTTCTCTGTGCCATGACGCACTCCTGTTGATTTAGGCTTACCTCTCAGACAGCAGCCTTCTTCCTGGCCCTGGGGTCTCCCTCATGGATCTCCCACATGCTCTTTGACAAGGACATTTTTGTTGGAAAGATAGACTTTAATGTTATTTATTTACAAATAATAGAAGATTAGTAGAAGAAAGGCTGGAAAAGTCTCTTTGCGAAAAGAAAAGAAAGCTAGGCATGGTGGCACATGCCTGTAATCCCAGTACTTGGGAGACTGAGACAGGAGGATCACAGGTTTGAGGCCAGCTTCAGCAACTAAGCAAGACCCTGTTTCACAATAAAAAATAAAATAGAGCTGGGAGTGTAGCTCAGAGGTAGAATGTCCCTGGGTTCAATCTCCAGTATGAAAGGAAGAAATGAATGAAAGAAAGAAAGGAAGGAAAGGAGAGAGAGAGAGGGAGGGAGAAAAGGAAGGAGGGAGAATTCTAGATAAAGCTTACTTTGGGAAACATCCTCACATTTTTTTTCTTTGAAAAATAATCACATTTTCTCTTCAGTTAGATTCAGGAAAGCAAACTCAGCATTTTGAGGTGTTGTTAGAAGAGGGACACCACAGTTTGCTTCTAGACAACCTTATGGAACAAACCAGCTATGGCTATTGGTCAAGACGGGACCGTGAATGAAGTCCATATCGTAGACACAGACCCCTTTCGACTGTGTGTGTTTAAAAGAAGTTCCTGTCCTCTCAGGACTGCCCCGTTGCACCCTTGTGTTTGGGGCCATGACTCTCACCTACATTCCCTTGAATGGCGTGATGTCGTCTGTGGAATCCACCCTGCCCTTCTCTCTCCTGAGAGCCGAGGCCCCCTGACCAGCACCCACGCTCTGCCCAGAGCAAGGGGGGCTCCTCGGGGCCATGAATGTGACTTTGAGAATATCTATAATGTCACAGTCTCACTCCTGTTTCTTTCTCTTTTCTACTAAGCATCGTAGGAGCCAGGCACTGGGGGAAGGGAGTGTGCAATTTAGGAGGAAATGACTAGAAAACAGCCTCCATAGGTGGGAAGGAAGAGCAAGAGTAGGATGTCTAGTGGTCAAACACCGCCACGCGTCTTCTTACCTTTTCTTCTATTTCCAAAGCCACATCTGATGGCAGTAACGTAAACATCGCAGGTGAACAGTCAAGAGCTTAACTACGAGGTTTCCATGTGACAGGGCACGGCTCACTGTAAGGCAAGAATGCCTGGACACAGCTTTTCAATGTTTAGCTGTCGCTGGTTGTGTTTCTAGATAAAACAAAACACAGGCTGCGAGTGAGACTTGCCCCCTGCCTCTCCTGAAATAAAAGCAGCGGCCACAGGGCGCTGCCTGAGTCATCCGGCTCTTCTGTGGCCTCAACAGCTCTACAGATGTCAAAGTGCACAGGGCGTCCGAGGCAGGGAGGGGTCAGCGCCCAGCGTGCTGGGGCTTACGTCATGCTGACCGCTCAGCTTTGGCCACAAGTTGAACTTGACTCCCAGTCATGGAGTCCTCTCGAGGGATCATGTCTTTCATCGAGTTTGACACGGACTTCCCACACGCACAGACCAGCCGGCATACATTAAGGCAGCCATCTAGGTCACGTCTCCTGAGAATTCGCGTAAAATGTTTTGTATAGATACAGCTGTACTCTAGGAATGTGAATTCAATTGTAGTTTAATAATGATCATGTCTTAGTCCATTCAGGCGGCTAGAACAAAATATCTTAGACTAGGTCATTTCTAAGTAATAGAAATCGGTCTCTCATGGCTCAAGAGGATGAGCAGCTCAAGATGAAGGCACCAACAGATTCAGTGACTGGTGACAGCTTGCTCTCCGCTTTGCAGATGACACCTCTTGCTGAGTGGTCACCCGGTGAGGGGGAGGAAGGCTGTGCCCCCTATGTCGGAAGGGGCAAACACACTCCCTTTTAACCCCTTTTGTAAGGGTACTAATACCGTTCACGAGGGTGGAGCCCCTGTGACTTGCCATTCCCCGCAGGCCTCCCTTCTTAACACTATCATTTCTGGGATTAAGTTTCAGCATATAAGTTTTGGGGAGGCACCCATATCAGATCCTAACAAACAATAACATCAGCACCAGCTAACACTTAGTGAGTGATTTCTGTAAAAGGGCCGCTTTCTTTTCTTATTTTAAATATATACTTTTATTGGTGCATTGTAACCATCCATCATATTGAGGTTTAGTGTGATAGAAACACCCATGCCCACAGCACCTGGTGTATTTCCCTCCGGATCCCACCCTGCCCCCTCCCCTCCCCATTCATAATACCGAAATCCATATTGACAGCGTCGCAGATATACACAGGATTGATTGAACTGTTTCCTTCATCGAGTCTCCCTTTTCCCCTCCCACCTGCCTCCCTTAATCCCCCCCATTCTCCTGGTATCTCTCCTCATTATTTGAAGTCTCTTTTGTTTAAAGGGCCAGTTTCTAAGCACTTTCCCTGGCTAGTTTATTTAAACCTTTGAAGAATTCTACTTTATGATCCTTACTTTATAGACAAAGAAACGGAGGTACAAGGAAATGAGGTGACATACCCAAAGTCACACACTTGGTAAATGTAATGCTTACATACTTTAATGGTAGTAGCAATAAAAATTGAAATCTTTTTTTAAATACAGTTACTAGGCCGGGGTGTAGTGTTTGCCGAGCATGCACAAGACCCTGGGTTCAATCCCCAGCACTACCAAAGTAAAGTAAAATAAAATAAAAACAGTTATTTGTGTGAAGGAAATCCAAGCCTAAGTACAGGAAACCAAGCTCAAGGAAATAACTAATTAGTAATAATATCTTGAAAACTTTTAAGATAATTTTATATTTTCGGAAAAGTTGTGAAACTATCGCAGGATACATATACACCCTATGCCCAGTGTCCCCTGATATTAAGATCCTTGTATGAAGGGAGTTCCAATATTAAAGTAATCATATTTCAAAATAGCACCCTATATGTTTGTGAAAAACATATTTGTTCCCGTATTTGTGTCAGGAATTGTTTTAAAGAACTAAGCAGAAGACATCAGATTTCTGTTATTCCAGTATAACAGGACTGCAGGGGACTGCCAAGCAAAGTCCCCAGAGCCCTGCCAGTGACAGGTGGCATTCCCTCTACCTTTACCTGCCTGCACCCCTCCCAAACTCATAGTGAAGGAGAGAGTTTATCTCGAGAAACACTTCTGATAGCATAGCTTCCACTTATTGAGTGCCTACTGTGTACTTGCTGTGCACAGAACCGGACCTCTCTTTGTGCTGAGCACCTTCTACTTGCCGTTTCGTTAACTCCTCTAACTGTCCCCCATTAGCTATTCTTAGCTCCTTTTTTCAGATGAGCCGAGGTCGCGGGGTAGAAGGTGATGGAGAGGGCGCGAGCCCCAGGTCTGCCTTCAGTGCTGAGACTCCCAAGTCTCTCTTATGAAGCAGAGCTTCCTTTTGAGCAAATAGTAAACCCATAAATGTTTACTAGACCCGCCTTCAATTCTCCACAAGCTTCTTTGAGGTTTCAGAAAACCCAAGTGTGGGACTTAAAACCAGAGGAGAAAGGTACCATGTGGAGGGATTAAAGAACAAGCCAAGTCCAAGTGTAATTAAGTGCCAAATTATGTGACCTCTAACTAGTACACCACAGAAAGGTGCTGAGGGCAGGGAGGGGCCCAGGGAGGGATAGTCCCCAAGGACAAGGAGACTGGAGGGCGGCAGGTATTCCAGAGGTAGAGAGAGAGAGCTCCCACTGAAGGATGGAATGAGATTCCAGAGTCAGCCTGGCTTTAATGAGAATGCAAACGCAAACAATAAACCCTACCAAGCAGAGCTTATGGTCCAAATGCAAGTGATTTCTTGGAAAATCCATTTAAACTGAACCCCCGAGCAGCTGTGTTAATTGCTAGATTAGCCCAGTCCCCGTTTTACCTGTTCAGAATTGCTCAGGTTGAAAATAATTTCCAAAGTTACATAGAAGCTCCCAGTGGGAGTTCTGGCTGGGATGGAACTCACCCTTTTGAAGTCAGAGGTGAATTTTCGTTCCGGATTGGAATTGTATTTATGGGAAAGGCCGCTGTTTTCCTAGTGTATTTTTATTCTTTTGCCTTTGAGCGATGGTACTGATGTTATCAGAATAGTGTCATATACTTTTTTCTTCCAATAGGCAATTTTAATAGGTTTTTTTTTACATTCCTGTATGCTTTTTTATTTGGTTTGGAAGAGTGGTTAAAAAAAATTCCTCATGGGAACCAATTTTCATTTTAATGTTATGTCAATGGAAAAATATCATGTGCTTTACAGCTGTTGCAGAAATACATCTCTCCCAGAGATAGATTATTTTGAAGAAGATTCTATTTTTTTTTTTGCAAATTCTTTGGGTTGTTAATTTAGCGTGGAGATTGAAGTCCTAACCCAAGTTCCCGTGGGGGAGGGGAGGACTTCTTCCTGGTCTTTGGACCCCTCCTTCTCTCCACCATGGAGAGCCCTGTGCAATTCAGCGTCTGTGTCTCACATCCCCAGGTATTGAGACTCGACACCATGTTATTGTGACTGGAACACCGACAGTCCCTCTGTGTGTCTGGAACACCGACAGTCCCCCTGTGTGTCCTTACACCTCGTTAGAGTGTTTTAGCCACAGAGTCAAGGCAAGGAGACTCAGCTTTGTATAAAAATCATTCATTCTTTGATTCTTGCATTCATTGACCATTTATTGAGAAAGTATCCGGCTCTCTACCAAGCACCAGGGATGCTAAAATGATTAAGAATGCGTATTCTTTGGGGGGAGGGATAATTGGACATAAAAAGGAACTGCAGGGCAGTGCACTTGGTCCCTTGAAGTGCAGGGGGAGATTCTGAGAGGCCTTGATGAGCCCCAGGAAGCTGCAGATGGGGCTTCACACAAGAAGTGGCCGTGGAGGACCTGGAAGAGCGTGTTCAGGAAACACAAACACTGCCTAGGATTTCAGGAATTTGGAGTGAGAGGTGGGGAGAGCTGGGGGAAAATGTGTTTCTTTCCACTTTCAAGGGGTCAGGACTCTGATCTTCTGTTTACACCTGGCACGAACCTTAGGAACCATGTAGTACAGCCTTTGACTGCCAGACTTTCAACCAGGACTTTCGGTTCCAGGTGGCTGTGTGTTCAGCATAGCACAGCATCAGTCTCCTGGCCGGAGCTCTAGCCTGCACCTGAGGCTCACGTGACCGGGGACTTTCTCCATCACTGCTGGTGACAGGGGCACAGCAGGGACGCGGTTGTTTACCAGGAAGCTTTGTATAGGTTCCTTTCCCCGTGGCAGGCAGAGAGGAGTTGGACCAAGCTGCTAATTTAAGGGAAAAGATGTTAGATGGAGGTAATTTCTGTTAAATAAAATCTTGGCGGGGGGCTGGAGCTGGATCAGGACTCAGGAGATGTTGCAGATGATGAGTCTGGTCATTTGGTTTGGATAGAGCAAGGGTACTGGCGGGAAAGGACTTATCCTGGTCACGTGGTTAAGGTTCCTCCTGGACTCCTCCATGGCAAAGGTGTCTTTGGGATTTGTAATCAGGAAGGAGTCTGGGTGTTTTCCTTGGAGTCTGGCAACCTTCTACCCAGTGGAGTTGGTCCCCGTTGATGAACCTTCATCAGTGGCTGCAACAATGGTTGGAAATGGTCCTTTTCTAATTCTGTAATTCCCTCTGCTCATTAGCTGGTGTTCTCTTGGGAATGAGAGATCTCCCTTTACCTTCCCTCTGCATTTCATTTAAAGTACCAATTTAGGCTCACAAGTTATTTTGTGTGTGTGTGTGTGTGTGTGTGTGTGTGTGTGTGTGTATGTGTGTGTGTGTGTGTGTGTCCTATGTTCAAGTTGTCCCAAATTTGGCCAGTAGGAACCCCTTCAAATCAGCTCTGTGTTCTTTTGACATAATCCATCTTTTTTTATTTTAAACAGGGTCTCATTAAGTTGCTGAGGACCTCACTAAATTGCTGAGGCTGGTCTCAAACCTGTGATCCTCCTGTTTCAGCTTTCCAAGTACTGGGATTACAGGTGTGTGCCACCATACCTGCCCCCCATTTTTTTAAGCGCTTCCTTCTCTTTCTGGAACATGAAGTTGTTTCTTCACAGAACCTTGGTTTTGTTTTAATTTTTTTAAAAAATGCTTATAATTTAGGCCAGGCTTGGTGGCGCACGCTTGTAATCCCAGTACTTGGGAGGTGGGGACCAGAGGATCTGGGTTCGCGGCCAACCTCAGCTACTTAGTGAGGCCCTCCACAACTTCATGAGACCCGGTTTCAAAATAAAGTATAAAAAATAGGGCCAGGGAGCCGGGCGTGGTGGCGCACGCTTGTAATCCCAGTACTTTGGGAGGCGGAGACCGGAGGATCCGGGTTCACAGACAGCCTCAGCTCTCTCTCTCTCTCTCTCTCTCTCTCTCTCTACTTAGTTAGACCCTCTGCAACTTTGTGAGACCTGGTTTCAAAAATAAAAGTATAAAAAATAGGGCGGGGGGTATAGCGCGAAGTTAGAACACCCTTGGGTTCAATCCCCGGTACCACACAAAAAAAATGCTTATAATTTAAGATCTGGCTGCTAAGGGTGCTCAGCGTTCCTGGGGTACACTGTCTCTGAGCTCTTTCAGTAGACAGAGATAGGGTTGTTTTGTTTTTGTTTTTGTTTTGTTGTTGTTTTGTGGTACTAGGGATTGAACCCAGGGGCATTCTACCTCCGAGCTACACCCCCAGCCCTATTTTTTATTCTTTATTTTGAAACAGGGTCTCACTAAGTTGCAGAGTGCCTCACTAAGTAGCTGAGGCTGGCCACATACCCGGATCCTCTGGTCTCAGCCTCCCAAGTACTGGTATTACAAGCGTGCGCCACCACGCCCAACTGATAGGGTTTTTTTTTTTTAAAGACTTCACACTGGTGCTTCCAGTTCTGATCCTAGCCCTACCTTTCCACAGCCTGTGTTCACCCTCCCTGCTCCCTCAGCAAGACCCCTGCTTCCTAAAACATCAAAATGCATTTGCTCCAGTTATCACGCATTACATGCCACGGAGTTTCAGCATTATTATAGCAATACCTCTACCAAGCACAAACCTACTAAATAAAGTTTAAGATCGTATTACAATTTTTTAAAATACTTAGACCATATCCCTATATCCCTATATCCCTATCCCTGTAAGGGTATAGTTACGTGAACTACATGCTTGGCTTTGCTATGCATTATTTCTATCAACTTGATATGCACCGCCTTAACCAAGTGGTCAAACTCAGGATCGTGGTTCAAGCTCCCAAAACAGAATACCACAGACTAGGTCCCCCACACCACACACATTTAATTCTCACTGTTTTAGAGGGTAGAAATCCAAAATCGAGTCGCAGACGGTTCTAGTGTCTGCTGAGGTCCCTTTTCCTGGTTTGCAGATAGCCATCTTCTCCTGGTAGCTTCACGTGGCAGAAAGCAAGCAAGTTCTCTTGTTTCTTCTTTCTTTTTTTTTTTTCCTGTACTATTGACATTTTTATTTTTTATACATTTTTTATTTTAAGAACAAATATATAATTTCTCAGTCTAGTATCTTGTTTCGTCTTGCAACCTCACTAATCCCATCATAGGGCTCTACCCTTATGACCTGAACCTCCAGGAGGCCCCACCTCCAAACGCCATCGCCTTGGGATTAGTGTGTCCACCTATGAATTTGAGAGGGGTGGGGTGAGAGTGGGAGAACTCAGCCCATAGCATTCAGCCTCCCTCCAAAATGCCACAGACCTAAAGGATGTCCCTCCAGATGTGACGTCATAGAAGGTACACAGTATCCCCTATCAGGTGTTGGGCAGGGGCGAGGAGGACCAAATAGATCCAGATACCTAGACAGATGTTCTACATGACAACCAGCCTGGACTTTTCAAAAGCGTACATGTCATGAAAAACAAAAACAGTCGAGGGGACTGATCTTGATTAAACGAGACTAAAGAGACAAGACCACCAAATGCAATCTGTAACACTTGAGTGGATCCTGGGCCCAGCCAGCAGTAAGGGACATTTAGGAGACCATAGGGCAACCCGAATCCGGACTGTAGTTGAGATAATGTTTTTGTATCCATGTGAAATTTGCATGTTGCGCCATGCAAGCGCATGTGCTCCTAGGCCACGACTGGTGTGTTTTCAATCGATTGCCATTACTAAATACCAGTGTCATATGTCTGTGCGACCCCCTTCAGCAGCCAGAGCCTTGCCTGCCTCCCTCCCGGTCCTCTCTCTCCCCTGACTACACACACACATACCTTTCCACTCCATGTTCCATTGGGAAGAAAAGCTGTGTGCAGCCTCCCAGCACAGCAGCCAATAGACCACCAGTACCCCCTCCTCCTCTCACAGGAGCATCTTTTCAACACTTAGCCCAGTCAACTTCATAAAGCCTCTCTTCACATTTTATCCTCTGCATAAAGTGGACCACACTCCTCTCTGCCTGTGTCCTTCATGACTTTTTTAGGCTGTTTCACTGATTGTTTGTATATTGGTCTCCCTCTAACAGACCACAAGCCCTTTGAGTTCAGAGAGCATGCCTTAGCTCCTGTACCCAGCCCAGCACCTCAAACGTGTGCCTAATACATACTTGTTGAGTTGATGATGATGACATTGAGGACGATGATGATACAAGTCTACAAAAGGCACAGCATTAAACATGTGCTCAAGCCGGGCATGGTGGCGCACGCCTATAATCCCAGTACTTGGGAGGCTGAGACAGGAGGATCACAGGTTCGTGGCCAGCCTCAGCTACTTAGTGAAGCCCTCCGCAACTTAGCAGGACCCTGTTTCAAAATAAAGGATAAAAGACAGGGCTGGGGTGTAGCTTGGAGGTAGAATGCCCCTGGGTTCAATCTCCAGTACTGGGGAAAAAATGTACTAAAGTCTATACCGTGCTCCTACATCCCAGTGTCAAGCAACTCTTCCCATTTTAGCCGTACATCTGGATCCAGTTGAAATGTTCCCGTTTTAGCCTAATTCATGAAGCCACGTGACTTCCGGGATCCTTCAGAAGCACAGGCATCAGCCAAGGAAAAGGTTGCATCCTCCCTGTCGTGAAGAGCCTCGTCATTATTTACATCCTGACTCGGTGCCTCGTCCCGACTTAGCCGCGGCACAGCTAAATGTCAAATGTGTACTAACTCGCCACATGCCCTCCCACGGATTGCTATGCAGGCTTGCTTCTCTTTGCAACGCTTAGAACACAGCTTCCCGTGCTGGGTGCTTAGTCACTGGGTGTCCGTGGGAGGCAGCGAGATTCAGGCGAGGGGCAAAGGGTTGCCAATGTCATTTCCTTAATGAAGTGTTTGCCTTCATCCTAAAGCACCCTGCTATCCCTGTACAAATGACATGGCTTCTCTTTTCCTATTTAGAAGGATCCCAGGCCCTCAGAATTCTTTTTTTAATCAAGTCCTTGGTCATCCACCCCTTTGACTTCAGTGATTCCTGCCACTAAGAAGGAATTACTGATAGACTTTGAATGTTTCCCTGGAAGGGGAGATGCAAATGATTTCTTACCCCATTAGCATACAGAGACATTGACATTGACGGAGCAGGTCATCCTCTTGCAGGATTTTAATTGCTTCTAATTATAGGATTATCATTTAAGCACAAGATTAATTGCCATGAAATTATTGCAAGGAACTTGATCTTCTTCTAGAAAGTCAATACGTTAGCCAAGTGAGGAATCTCTTAGAAGCATGTGCATGCTGTCTTTTCAATCACTTCTATTGAGTTTTTTTTTAACCCTTTGATGGAGGTGTGATTTGAAGGGGATCAGGATAGAAGAGGAAATAAATAACAGATAAATGCCCCCTTTGGGTTCCCTGCCAAAAAGAAGCTCAAACGGTGTTTGGGAATCATTAGATTCACCTTTTAAAGTGTCCCCAAATAAATGCAGAGATTATTTTTCCCCCTCTTGATCCACGCCATCTCCAAAGGGTAACTACGTGTGATCCAGAAGAAAGCTGAAATAGGCAGACTCGGTCTGATCCTTTCCAACACTCACCGCTCTAATGTCCTGTTAAACATTTTTTTATCTATTTTATAAAAAGATTCCCCAATTAATATGTATATACATGCTCTGATTATCAGCATCAAAATGGCAGAGAAACATCAGGCTGTGTTCATCTCCGCATCTAGGCATTTCCACTGGGAAAGAAGCAGACTTCCTGAGAAAATACGAGATAAGCTAGCTCCGGGGGTGGTTCTAAAATATCCCCGCTTGAATGGAGTGGGCTGTGGCCACCTGCAGGAAGCTCTGCACCACCGCATCCCCCAGGGGCCTTTCTACACTGAGAAGAATGGTAGCTGTACTTTACCTCCTGGTCTCCTTTGTAATTAATGCAAGGTTTGTGGTTAATTAAAGACAGTCAGGGTCCCTTTTCAAGCCAAGGCAGGCATTTTCCCCCCTAGAATAATGAAGAAAGAACAGAAGCAAGGCTGACTTCCTATAAAAGTTTCAAGGTGGGGGTGCTGGGTGTGGGGAAGATTAGGTGAGAAAGTGTTCCACTAGCTTAGACCCTGCTGGAGGCAGGGAATGTACCAGAAACTCCTGTCTCACTGAACACCCGGGGGGGGGCGATGGCCAGAGCGGGGGGGGGGGGCTCTTGCTTTGCGAAATACTGCCCTGGCCCTCTCTCTCTTAAGTCCCTCTGGGGCTGGGGGCAGAGCAAATGTGGGGACATATTTCTCTGGTGTATGTCTCTGCTCTCAGTTTACAGACTACCCACAGAAGAACTCTGGTGGGTTAACGTGTGTGCGGAGACCAGGAGGGAAAGTGTGTGTGCAGCGATCATTAGAAACAACTCAGTTCAGCCTGATCTCTTCTTACTGATACCCAACTATTTGAGATGACCCTGAAGCCGATTTCAGTGCCTCCCACCCCACCCAGGAGCTCAAGGACTATTTGTAATCCTCAGAACTTCTGGCTTCTGAAGGATGCAGTATACGTTTGGGGGGGAAAAATATATATATATATATGTATATTAGATTACATATATATACATATATATCCTCAGCATAATTTAAATGACTGATACTCCATACTCCATGAGGGAGCATACAGAGGGCTTATGTTTTATACAATAATAGGAGTGACCTGGTTTATAGGCTACTATGGCATTGGCTTTGGGGTCAAATAGATTTCCGACATCTGGTTATTCCAGGTCACTTTTATTTCCTAAATGAAAATATTGGCTAGAAATTTTTTAAATGGTTAAAATAACCAAATACAAATAGTTGGGATTTGACTCCCAACTATACCACCAAGTGATGCTGGATAAATATTAGGGGTTGTTACTCTACTCACAGAGTTTTGTCCTGGTTACATTAAATCATAGAGTTCAACAAATCAAAGCGTGTCACATGTGTGTGGAGGGGATACTGGAGACTGAACCCAGGACCCAGGGACATTCTACCTCTTGGGCTACACCCCCAGCTCTGTTTTATTTTTTATTTGGAAACAGGGTCTTACTAAGTTGCAGAGGGCCTCACTAATTTGCTAAGACTGGCCCTGAATCTGCGATCCTCCTGTCTCAGCCTCCCAAGTACTGGGATTACAGGTGTACACCACCATGCCTGGCTGCAGGTCACTTTATTGACACATTAACTCTTTCAATCCTTGCTCTTTTGTTTATTTATTTATTGTATGTGAGTGTATGTGTGCGTGGTTCTGGGGATTGAAGCCAGGGGCATTCTATCTCCAAGCTACACCCCCAACCAGATTTTATTCTTATTTAGAAACAGCGTCTCACTAGGTTGATGAGAGTCTCACTACTTGCTGAGGCTGTCCTTGAACCTGCAATTGTCCTGTCTCAGCCTCCCACCTGGCACTCTTATGATGTAGCTATAATCACAAGGGGACTCCAACCACAACCAGGAAAGTCTAACCCGACTTCATTTGTTTTTCCTTGACCATGCCCACAGGCAAGACACTGGAGCACACTGGGAAGTCACTTTCAAAACCAAGAGCATCCTCCAGGAAGGGCTCTTAGTGTAGTTAGCCAAGAGTGTCAGCTTGAAGAGCCCACCCGGCTGTGAACTTTGTGTCATGTCTTCCCCTCCCTCTGTTTCTCCTTCCTCATCTGCAAATTCAGGTTAAGGCACTAGAACTATATGACCCCCGAGGCTCCCTGTAGCTCCAGCATTCTGTAGCTGTGAGGGTCATTGTGGAGAGAGAGTGAGAGAGCTAGCCCCAGCGCCAGGCGGCGTGCCCCTCTGGAGGAGTGGGCAGTAAAGCTGGAGACCCCGGAACCCTGCAGCCGCCCGAGGCATGCGAGGCTCACAGTCCAGTGGTTTTCAAACAAGTTTGAACAGCAAACACCTTTCTGCAGCATCATGTTTGAAACGATATTCCCACTCAAGAGAATAGCCGCCTCCTCTGTGACCCATGAAGAGACCTGTGTTGCTGAGCTAGAAAGGCACTGATGGGGCCCAAACCCCTCGCCGCCCCTGTGTAGAAGCCAGGCCTTAGGGAATGTGCTTACTCAGTAGAGCACATGACATTGTCAGGGATAAAACCCAACGCTACCCACTCAAGGCCGAAAGAAAAGAAATTGGGGGTAGCTTATGAAACTCAACAACGGGAATGCTGTGTCGCTATAAGAATATCTAGAAACAGAGACCAGCTCTCTCTCTATTTTATTTTGTTGTTGTTGTTGTTGTTGTTGTTGGTACTGGGGATTGAACCAAAGGACTTTCTACCTCTGAGCTACACCCCTAGCCCTATTTTATTTTTATTTTGAAACAGGGTCTCACTACATTGCGGAGGGCCTCATTAAATTGCTGAGGCTGGCCTCACACCTGCGATCCTCCTGCCTCAGCCTCCCAAGTACTGGGATTACAAGCTTGCGCCACCACGCCCAACAGAGGCTGGCTCTCTTAATCTCAACCCTTTGTTCTCTATATTGCTGTCACTGGCCCCCCACACCCACCCCCTGCTAGTAAGGCTTTCTTCAATTGCAGAACCCATGGCCCTGGAGAGTTCCACAGCGTCACCTCGGCTCCTGTGTCAGGCACAAATCCAAACTCTCTGGGGAAAGGTCGGAGTCCTGTGCCATCTCTGGACTAGCCCACTGTTAACTAGAGGGAGGACAACATGGGGGTGGGGCAGAGGAGGGACATTTCCCAGGAGCAAGGGGGTAGTGCTGAGCAGACAAAACAACAGGTCAGGCAGTGCTACCCCAAGACAAGCCAGGGCTGCGCAGGAAGTTGGTTTGGGAGCCAGGCTCCTGCTGTCTATTTGGGGGGCCCTTTCCTTCAACCATGCTGCACGCACGTATGACATTATTCAAAAGTACTGACAGTTCTGAGCTTATGCACAAAAGTGTGACATGACTCAGAAGTTCCTTTTGAACAAATGAGCCTGCTCCTGGCCTGACCAGTTTCTAGAAACAACCAAGGATATAGAAAAAAAGTGTTTTTTGATTCGGTGACATTTGTCCAACTCGGCCACCTGGCACATTAATCACCCCTCTTATTCAGAAGCTCTGAGACAGCACACCAGGTTCTAAGTGTAAGTGGTGTAACAGAGGCTTGGTGACGGCAGTACCCGTGGGGAGCAATGTCCTTTGAATGGGGTCACAGTTAGAATGGGGAACAAGGAATGACAATTTACTAGGGCCTGGGAACCGGACAAAGCCTCGGGCGGCACCCGGAGCTCTTGGCATTCGCCACAGAGCTTTGTCTGCAGGCTGCGCTGTTTGTTTGGCAGACCTGAGCCTCTCACCCGCGGAGCTTTGCTTCCACCAGGAGCTCCAACTGCGAGAACGAACTAGTTGGCGAGACACTAACAATGCCTCTGAGTTCTCAGCCTGTGTCCTGAGGAAAGCCAGCCTGCCTGGCTTCCACTCAGCAAGGGAAGAGAAAAGCAAGGTGTGCTTTGTCCATGAATCATTGCCATCAGGCCCTCCAGCAGTTAGGAAAATGACGTGTGTCCTGCTCGGTTTGCAAGCTGTGGGCACAATGCTTGGAATGCCAGGGCGTCTCTCCATCCGTCTGCCGAGTGCAGGTGCTCCCCTCCTAACGCACATGGGGTCTTCACCCTGGACACCGTGCCTGACTTTGGGCTCTGCAGCGCTGGCTGTCTTCCCATTTAATTTCTCTTTCCACTTGACAGTTTTGCCAATTTAGAGATTACTTTAGCACCCTGGCTCAGTGGACCGTGAGTAGCTCGGGAAATTAAGAATTCAGGAGTCACCATCTTAGCCACTTCGCGGGAGTAAAAGTTGTACATCGACATCCTCAGCCCCTCGTTGGTTCCGTTTCGCTTTAGCCTCTCATTAGGTTTGATGCATGGAGCTGCCTGGTCACGGCCTAAGGTGTTGACAGATGGCCGCATCAGGGGGAAATCCCAAAGGTCATAGCATGTCCACAGCTTCTTCTGTGGTTGAGATGGTCAGAGGCGTTGCCGGTGAAATTTCCTAGTCCCGACATCATCCTTTTAGTTGATGTCTATCTCCAGTCTTGTATTCTCAGATTAGAGATGGCAATGGTAGAACAGATAAAGACTGGGAGGGGGGAAAAAGAGAAAAAAAAACCTTCTATGTTGTCTCTCTCTCCAAGGACAGCAGTGTTCCAGAGACAGGTACTAACTGTCTTGTTCACAAGAACTTCCGGTAGCCCCTGACAAGTATGTTTCTCAGAGAATCAGCTTTGAGCCTACTGGGGAGACCAAAGATGTCTAGGAGAGTGGTTGATCCTGCAAGTGGTAGAGCGACCCTGGGCTGGGACAGATGATCCTTAATTGCAGCCCGTTGGAGGTAAGAGGCCCTGGCTAGTGGAATGTTACAAGCCAGACAGGAATTATGCTTGATGCTAACCCAGGGAATTCCTGGAAACAAGGCCCAGCAAGGACCACAGCAGATGGGGCTCCCTCAGGCAAGCTAGCAAGACCAGATTCCTGCTCGTTACCAGCCTGAAAGTTCCCGGCATCTAGTCCCTTGTATGAAGGTGATAGCAAGCTGGTTTCAGTGGGCTTTGTCTCTTAAGGGTTCATCAGCTTCAGGCAGGGTAGGGGGCAGGACCAATGAACATTTTTGTTTTTGTCTGCCTTGCTGATGTGAATGCTTATGATTTTATTAGCAACTGCCTGGGAGCCAGGCTGGATTTAATTTAATTTAGTCTCTTGGGTTATTTCCGTTTGGTGGAGTCTATTTTAGGCACCGACGAAGGGGAAGTCATCAGACTGAGGGGTGGACGAGGGAGGGCCCCCCGCACCCCTCCTCACTTACTGGAGCTCAGCCCGTCCTGATAGAGGGGAAGGGCTTCCTGGAAGCGGGTCAGCCAGACCAAGTTCTGGTTCTCACTGTGTTCGCCTCTGGTATCAGCACCTTTTCCTCTGAGAAAAAAACTGTGCTGTCAGCTTTGGGGAGTGGCAGGTAGGGAGAATACTGATTATGCAACGGAAAATACAACTGGGGCATTTCTCTCAGGTGCTAGGAGAGAAGAGAATAATAACACCTCAGCCGGCCCCTCCCTTTCTCCTGTAGCAAGACACATTGATCACTGTGGTGTCACCAGGCCCGGCGGCCTTTGTTTAGCATCGTAGTGCTGTTTGTCGTTGCGGCATTATTTATCATTGCAACTGGTGCAGTAGCTCTCTCTCTTTGGGGTGTCTTGCTGCTCTGGGGTTTGCAAGCTTGGGAGGCAGGATGCCAGTGTCTCCCAGTCTGGCCGGTGTTCCCCAAGTGAAATCCTTGTTCGGGGGCTCCCTCAGTGAGACCCAGAGCCAAAAAGTCCCTGAGTCTGGTAGCCTGAAGCTGCTGTGTCAGCCCTGAACCCAGAAGCAGCGTCCCAAGGTCACCCCATCATGCCCTGCTCCCAGGGGAGGCTGAGGCTATGCACTTGGTTTGTACCACGAGTGATCAGGAGCCAGAGAGAGTCATAGGCCCAGTCAGAGAGAGATCCCAGAGGTAATGAGAACATCCGGAGGAAACAAAACAAAAATGATGGTGGGGATAATAAGAGGCGTTGCCAGTGGAAAGCTCGCTCGGCCATGACAGTGTCAGAGGCATCCTCTCTTCATGAACAGGGGTGTGTGCTGGCTTTATATGCCAGCTCAGGAGGGGAAAAGCTGTGTCCCCACTGGGGCCGTGTGCCCAGAGCTCATAGGAGCTTCCCGACTGCAGAATCCTGAGCTTATCACGGCGCCTGGCACCAGTAAGTGCCCAGCGCATCCACACGGTGCGGGGGATTTTCCCTGGATGATAATAATAATAATAACAACCACAACAGTTAAGAGTTATTATGAAGCTATTCTGTGCCAGGCACTAGGCCACAGGTTTTCCTTCCTTGATCTCATTTAATATTTACAGTTCCAACTGGGCAAGACTCTTATTATCTTTATTTCATAAATGAGGAAATGGAGACTTGGAGGATACTTGCCAGGTGACAGCACGGAGCTAGACCTTGAATTCAAGCGGAACATGTCTATACTGTGTCCTGGGAGTTTGCATGAGAGCATGACCAAAGGTGCTGAGGTGTAGGCATCACATCCCTGTGTAAGCGTGGGTTCAGGACCTGCTCTGCCACTCCGTGGAGTGGAGACACTAGAGAAGGAGCACCGTTTGGCTTGGGGCCAAGCGTAGAAGTGACAAGATGGGGTCTCAGGTGGACCAGGCGCCCTCCATGACTCACAGTCGGTTCCATAACCTGCTAAGCCTCCCTCCTCCAAGCAGCAGTTTCTCAAAGCTGCTGCTGGTCGAAGGGCAGATCGCAGCTCCCACAGCAGGTGTCCCAAATCACATTCTCCAAGAGCAAGAGCAGAAGCTGCACATGCGTGTGGTTTTCTGAGGTGGCACTGGAGAAAGGCAGCACTGGGCATTCCCTGTCCCAGCTTTGCAGCAGGTTAGGTTTGCTTAAAGCAAAAACAAAAAGGTGTCTGTTTGGGGTGGGGTTGGAAGGAAGTTACTAAAACTAGAGCTCTCCATAACTCAAAGCAGGACACACATGAGCAAAGGCAGTAGCATCCAAAGGCAGGGGCGTGGCGCATTCTGGTCTTTCAGGATGGCCGGGCCCCAGGAGACCGATTCCAATATAGGCCTGACTGAGCGATGTCGCAGGATGCCCGTTTATTAATTTACAGAGAGAAACAGAATCATCCGTGTGCGTGTGGACAGTCATTCTCTCAGTGCAGTCAAGATCCTGGAGAAGGCTGAGCACAGTGACACAATCCTGTCATCCTAGTACTTGGGAGGCTAACACAGGAGGAGCACGGGTTCAAGGCCAGCCTCAGCAACTTAGTGAGACCCTGTTTCAAAAGAAATGAAATAAAAAGGGCTGGTGGTGTAGTTCACAAGTAGAATGTCCCTGGGTTCAATCCCCAGTACCCAAAAAGAAAGAAAGAGAGAGAGAGAGGGAAGGAGAGGAGAGAGAGTGAGAGAGAAAAAAGGAAGGAAGGAAGGAAGGAAGGAAGGAAGGAAGGAAGGAAGGAAGAAAAGAAAAAAGAGAAAAGAGAAGAAAGAAAGAAAGAAAGAAAGAAAGAAAGAAAGAAAGAAAGAAGGAAGGAAGGAAGATGCTGGAGAAGGCAAATTAGAATGATCTCATTTAATTGATTTGCCGTGTAAAATGCTGTCCCATAGGCCACATATCATAGAAGTCTACTTGGGCAGTGTCTTCTCTTCCTATAGATAGATTCCGGGGACTCAGAACACTGTCCGGTGAACATGGCATTGTAACAGGGGAGTTCAATAAATGTTTAAGAGCATCAGGCTAAGAGCCAATCCTTGTCTCAGATAGAGACAGATGTGTTCCTAGAGCTAGAAATACTGGAAGTCAAATGCTTGGACACCTCTCCTGGGGCCAGTCTCATGGACACTGTTGATGTTTGCCTCGGAGCCTCTGCTAATTTGAATATATTCATGCTGGACCCAGGCTGACCCTAGAGGTCTGGAATGGGGGGAACGTCTCTCTCCTTTAAGGGACCTTGGGAACACTGCTCTGATTCAGTATTGATGGAGCCAAGAGTTTTTTGACTCAGAAAAAAAATACTGCTTTCCTCATTTCCTAGTACCCTAAGTGCTGTGGTTTGAATGTGCCCCTCAAATTTTGTGTGTTGCAAACTTAATCCCCAAAGCCGTATGTCAATACCATTTGAGAGGCGGGACCTTGGGCGGTGATTGGGTTATGTGGCCTTTGCCCTCATGAACAGATTAGTAGGTGCATGGACGAATGGATGCCTGGGTTATCGTGGGAGTGACTGTTAGGAAAGTGAGCTCTCTCTGGCTGGCTTGCTCTGTCTCCCCACGGATGCCCTCCACGGTGTCACGATGCAACAAGAAGGCACCGAGCAGGTACGGCTGTCACGCTCCTGGACTCCTCAGCCTCCAAAGCCATGAGCCAAGTAGACCTCTGTTCTTTATAGATCGACTGGCCTCCAGCATTCCATTATAGCAACAGAAAATGGACTAAGACACCGAGGAAGGAGGAATCACCTCATTATGGCTCCCAGATATCAAATCCCTTTATCTTAATTCTTTGCAGAAATGCCTTCCCCCTAGCCAGGCGTGATGGCGCACACTTGTAATCCCAGTACTTGGGAGGCTGAGACTGGAGGATCTGGGTTCGTGGCCAGCCTCAGCTACTTAGTGAGGCCCTCTGCAACTTAGTGAGACCCTGTTTCAAAATAAAGAATAAAAAATAGGGCTGGGGGTGTAGCCTGGAGGTAGAATAACCCAGGGTTCAATCCCCAGCACCACCAAAACAAAAGAAATGCCTTCCCCCCAAACTGATTCTCTGTCTCTCCAATGATCAATATGAAATCACTTGAATTAGCAGAGGAGCAGTATTTATCTTAGAGCAGGTGATCCTCAGGTTCATGGATGCACTCCTATACCCAACCCCATCCCAACTCCAGGGGATCGACTCCAGCGAATCCTCCAAAATTGTATGCAGACTTTCATATCTACATTCTGAGAGAGAGAGCTGCCACCGCCACTCTCCAAGGCATCCTGTGATTGCCCTGCACTCACATATATAAATTTAGGAATTCTTTCTAGGACAAAGGACAATATGAAGGACCTTTAACTGCCTAGTGTCCAGACTAGAAACATAGAATAGACCTTTGATGATAGCATAAAAACAAAGGCAAAAACGTATGCTGTGAGCATCATTTAGCAGGCAACTTGTGTCCAAAGTGGAAAGAATCACAGCTGTTTCCTTGTCCAACCAACCCCCTTGCTTAAAAGACTGAGGACATGACTCAGTAAAGATTGCCCAAACTGGGTACGGTAGCACACACCTGTAATCCCAATACTTGGGAGGCTGAGTCAGGAGGATTGCAGTTTCGAGGCCAGCTTCAGCAACATATCTAGACTCTCAGCAACTTAGACTGTTTCAAAATAAAAAATAAAATGGTTTGGGGGTGTAGTTCAGCGGTAGAATGTCCCTGGGTTCCATCCCTAGCGCGCGCGCGCGCACACACACACACACACACACACACAAGATTGCCAAATAAAGCAGGTGATAAGGGAAAGAGGCTGAAGGTCCCTCCCTCCTCCCCCCACCACCCTTTAAGTTCCTTATTTCAGCAGGAGGTTAGGGATCTAGCAGGTGAAATGGCCAGGTGGAACCTAAACAGCCTCAACCTTTAAAGAGCAGACCACACTGGTGTGGGAGCATATTGAAAAGCCACCCACAGTGTGATGAGGTGGCGACAAGAGACCAGAGGTGAGCTGTTCCCATGAGGGCAGCCTAGAACCACGGAGGGCAACTTAGATGCAACTGAGAAGGGCCAGCATGAGCCGACTTCACTCCCACTTACCCAGACGTTCTAGAAACAGTGGGATGCCAAGAGCTCTTCAAGAAATCCAGATGGCCTTGGGTTTCTGGATTGAATTAAGGTAACCAGCTGGTCACCTCTACAAAGCAATCTCTCTCATTCCCCCCCAAAATGGTAACAAGACTCAAGAAAAGATAGAAAGCCACAGTCAGGACTGGCAGACCACTTGTTGCCAACTTGGAGAAATGCCCACTGACTGTTAGCTCAGTGGTCCTGGGTTAAGAAGAAATTATCAGTGATCTGGTCATACTGGGTATGCAGAATAGGAAAGTCCTGGGCAGTTGGAAGAAAGTAGGAAGATTCTTCACGCCTTCCCCTTTGCTCAAGGAAACAAGGGTTCTCATCAGCCAAAACATACAGTAGGCATTCCTCTATGAAGAGGTTCCCTTCTTTCACAGATGAAAACAGTGTTTTCTCTCATTTTCCCACCAAGCCTACAAGTAGACTGTCACATCTAAAGTAAAAACAATGCGGCTGATCTTGGTGGATTACATCCCACAGGTTATCAGCCCCATGAGCCAAAGACAGTAGGTGTGTAGGTGAGAACGTGGTGGTGGTAGAGTTATAACTTTAAACAGACGCCGCTGACACACAGAGTGTGCGATTACCAAGCATTGTGAATTGGGTAGGTTCCCACCTGGGTCCAGCAAAAACACACTCATCTTTAGACTGTGAGCCATGAACACCAATTTAAGTGTCAGATTAGTTCTCAGGGAAGCAAGTTCTCCAGTGTCCGAGCAGACAGTGGATAGAACCAGTGAGGAATCCAAACACAGCATCATTGGGCAAATACCAAGTCTAGATAGATCTCTCCCCATTTGAGGAGGAGTAAAGAAAGAAAACACACACATAATAAGTGGCCCACGTAAAAACATACAGAGGGATAAAGTGAAGGGAATATCATACTGGATACCATACATGAAAATGAATTACTAAAGGAAAAGGAATTACAGAGGAATATTTGAGAAAACTTTATATAAATTTCAGTAGAATGCATGAGCTCTATAAAACAAGCACATTAAGCCATTTGAACAAACATATTAAGAGGAAAGACAAAGATGATGATATTTTTTTAAAAAAAAATGATGGAGGGCTATACAGAGAGGCAGACAAGATAAAGGGAATCGGGCAAGGAAGAAATCCCTGTAAAGAAACTTAAAATTGCAGTAACATAATTAAAATATTAATGGAAGCCGGGCGTGGTGGCGCACTCTTGTAATCCCAGTACTTTGGGAGGTGGAGATCGGAGGATCCGGGTTCGCGGCCAACCTTAGCACGCATGCGCGCGCGATCGATCGATTGATCGATCCATCTCTCTCTCTCTCTCTCTCTCTCTTTCTCTCTACCTAGCGAGGCCCTCCGCAACTTCGTGAGACCCGGTTTCAAAAATAAAGCATAAAAAAAATAGGGCCGGGGGCGTAGCACGGAGGTAGAACGCCCCTGCATTCAATTCCCGGTACCGCAAAAAAAAAAAAAATTAATGGAGCAGCAAAGTGCAGAAGTGGCATTGTAGAAAATCAGATCAGTGCTGGGAGGAATCCTATGGAGCTCTTGCAGAATGCAGGCAGAAGGACAGAACGACGGTGATGAAGAGAGTATAACAAAAATGGAAGACCAACCACGGGATATAACAGAATTATTTCATCCCAAAGACGAAAGAAGAAAATCTGAAACAGAAAGAAGCAGTCATTCCATGTAATAAGAACACATTTATGGAACATTCAAACTCAAAGGAATAAAATTTTTAATTACAAAGAAAGGAAACAACATCTTTCCTTGAGAATGTATAGGTGACTTAGGGGAGAACAAAACCCAGGTGGGCATGAGACTTTTCACCATATAGAAATACTAAACTGAAGAGAAAAAGATGCACCGCTTAGAGTTTGGACAAAGTTCATAGCCCCCAGATTTGTTTCCCAGCCCAATTGATATTCATATGGCATAGTCTCACATATGCCAGGGCCCTAAATATATGTCACCCACCTGCCTTTCCTGGAAAAATTATTTAAAAGTAAACTAAAGTGGCCAGGCATGGTGGCACACGCTTGTAATCCCAGTACTTTGGGAGGCGGAGACCAGAGGATCCGGGTTCGCGGCCAGCCTCAGCTCTCTCTCTCTCTCTCTCTCTCTTTCTCTCTCTCTCTCTGTCTATCCTTAGTGAGGCCCTCCGCAACTTCATGGGACCCTGTTTCAAAATAAAGTATAAAAAATAGGGCTGGGGGCGTAGCGCGGAGGTAGAATGCCCCTGCGTTCAATCCCCTGCAAAAAAAAAAAAAAAGTAAACTAAAGTGAGATGCAAAATGAAGTAAGAAAAGCTCAGGAATGGGGAAAGCATGATAGTATATGGATAAGCAGTAAGCATTGAAATCATGTGAAAAACAAGTATTGAAAAATATAAATT
Source organism: Glis glis (assembly GCA_004027185.1). Taxonomy (NCBI): domain Eukaryota; kingdom Metazoa; phylum Chordata; class Mammalia; order Rodentia; family Gliridae; genus Glis; species Glis glis. Next base: position 26,677 of record PVJS01017631.1, read on the forward strand.
ATGCTGGGCACGGTGCCGTGCACGCCTGTAATCCCAGTACTTGGGAGGCTGAGACAAGAGGGTCTAGGTTCAAGGCCAGCTTCAACAGCTTAGCATGACCCTATTTCAAAATTTAAAAAAAAATTTAAAAGATCTGGGGGTGTAGAATTTGGAGGTAGGTAGAATGTCCCTGGGTTCAATCCCTAGTACCAAAAAAATTATAAATATATAAATCATATTTATACTTATATAAATTATATTAATATTTATATAGATATATAAATCATATTTATATTTATATAAATTACATTTGTATTTATATGAATATATTGTATATATACATATATACACAATACATATATACAACACATATATACACACACATGCGTGTGTATAATCATATAAAAATTATAACAACAATTAAAGATCCCAAAGTCCAGATCATTTTATAGTAACAAGAATAGGGAATCGGATAGGAAGTAATCGGGACTTAGGACTCAGCATACTCGGTTCTTCTTCATACCAGGGGAGGGGCCAGAAGATAGTATTTCATTCTTTCATTTGATAATTAGAGAAATGCAGGGTTTAAAAATAATGGGGCAAGCTGGGCGTGGTGGCTCACGCTTGTAATCCCAGTACTTTGGGAGGCGGAGACCGGAGGATCCAGGTTCGCCAGCCTCAGCGCTCGCTCTCTCTCTCTCTCTCTCTCTCTCTCTCTCCTTAGTGAGGCCCTCCGCAACTTTGTGAGACCAGGTTTCAAAATAAAGCATAAAAAATAGGGCCGGGGGCGTAGCACAGAGGTAGAATGCCCCTGGGTTCAATCCCCGGTACCGCAAAAAAAAATAAAAAATAAAAAAATAATGGGGCAAATATTTAAGGTAGTCAGCAGTAGAATGAAAACATTTATACTTCCTGAAGTCCTGCAAAAGATAAATGCAAACAAAACATAGCATAGCAAAAGGCTGAAAAGAAAGCAAGTACCATGGAGATAGGGGAGAAGTGACAGATGCAAAGCCACGGCACAGACGCCCCGTGAAGAGGGTCTGAGAAGGCGCTGCACTTCCTCCTCCCAGCCAGCTGTAATTTTGTACCCACTGACTCATCTCCCTTCCCCCCAGCTCTCCCTGACCCTTCCCAGCCTCTGATAACCACTCTTCTACTCTGTACTTCCAGAGACCAGTGTGTGAGATCATGCCGTACTTGTCTCATTGTGCCTGGCCCGTTTCACTTAGCATAATGTTTATTGGGTCCACTCATGTTGCTGCAGGTGGCAGACTCTCATCCCTTTATGGCTGAATCGTATTCTGCTGTGTATAGACAACACACTTTCTTATCCATTCATCAGTCGATAAACACTTAGGTCGAGTCTATATCTTGGCTATTATAAACAGTGCTACAATAAACCCCAGTAAACTCAGGAGTGCCGATGTCTGTTCAACATACCGATTTCGTTTCCTTTGGATTTGTACCCAGGAGTGGGATGGCTGGATCATGTGGCCATTCTATTTTTAACTTTTCAAGGCTCCTCCATACTGTTCTGTTACACAGTAGGGCAATTATGGTTAACACTATTATACTGTATATTTCAAAATAACTAGAAGAGAAGATTTTGAATGTTTTTACTGCAAAGAAATGATAAATGTTTGAGGTGATAAGATATGCTAAATACCCTGATGATTTGATGATTACACAACATAATACATGTATCAAATCATCCTCATACATGTATCCTATAAATAGGTATAATTACTACATGTCAGCTGGGCATGGTGGCGCACGCTTGTAATCCCAGTACTTGGGAGGCTGAGACAGGAGAATTGCAGGTGTACGGCCAGCCTTGGCTACTTGTGAGGCCCCCTGCAACTTAGTGAGACCCTGTTTCAAAATAAAGAATAAAAAATTGGGCTGGGTGTAGAGCTCAGAGGTAGAATGTCCCTGGGTTCAATCCCCAATACCACAAAAAAATAATAATAATAGTAATTACTACGTGTCAAAAGCCAAACAAAACCACCATTACAACAAAAGGAATGTACTAGAATTGAGCTGCCTATGTTCCCAGCCCTTCCCCTTACTAGTTGTATAAGTTGCTACTAAATCTCTCTGAGCCTCAGTTTCCCCATCTCTAAAACATGGATAACAACGAGGATTATTACAGAAGTTGGTTTTTATGTCCAAAATGCTAAACACTTTTACTGGCACATACCTGTGGTAATGGCTATTGAGTATAATGTAACCTGTTAAACGACCCTACACCAAAAGTGGAATGACCCACCAACACTAAGAATAAAGGATGTGCAGAGATTTCTCAAAAAACAAGCAACCAAAACAGAGTCGCCCTGAGTCATGAGGCTCTCTGCACACAGATGGAAAGTGCTGAGTGGGGACTTGTACCACTATGTTTTAAACTGTGTTGGAAATCTAGAGCAATGGAAAGGGTAGGCATGCTGCAGGAACTAACAGAATGTTGAGCATGATAAAGTAGACGGCCCTGAAAACAGAGCCTGGTATAAAACAAACAGAAGCCACATGGACCAATGAAAAAGGTGAGGTTCGTGCCACAGATGTTGTTGAGAAAATTGTCTAAACATTGGGAAGAAAAAAAATGGGATCTGGCCTCGTACTGTACACCGAAATAAATTCCAGAGGGATTTAAAAGTTAAATATAAGAAAAGAAACAAAATAATGAAGGAAAACAGCAGTGAATAGGCGGCTGATCTCAGAAAGGGCGAGGAGTTTCCAAGCCTAAAAGAAATGGAAGAGATAAAAGGAAATGTTTGACAGCTTTAGCTGCATAAAAAGTTAAGCTTCTGGGTTTCTAGAAGCATGGTGAACTAAATGTAAACACAGTTTGCAGAAATCAGAAAAAGGACTAGTATGCAGATCTAAACAATTCTTCTGATCCAGGAAGAAAATTCTTAACCATCCTGTGGGAAACTTGAATAAGAAGTAGGTCCAACCAAAAAAGACAAAAAGAAAGAAATACAAATGGACAAATAACCACAGGGGGGAGGAAAAGTCAAATCCAGGGACCAAAATTACAATGCTCCTTCACTTTTCTTGCCACACCCTTGATATGATTCTGGATGTACTTGGTACAGCTTTTTGGAGAGTAATATGGAGGAGATTGAGAGTGTTGAATAATTTTTTAACCCTTTAATCTACTCCCAAGAATATATTCTAAGAAAAAATCATAAATTTAGATAAATATTTATGCGTGAAGATGATCATTGCTGAGTTATATGTAAAGGTGAAGAATTTCAAATTATGTAGTTGTCCCCAAACTGGGCATTGATTTAAAAATTATGATATAGCCTCATAGTGGAATGCCAGGCATTAAAAATACTTTTAAATATACTTTGTTGTGTTATAAAGGCAGGGTCTAAAACTCTATCATAAAATAATATGAATTTTTTAAAAATAAGTATTTCAGCCAGGCGTGGTGGCGCACGCTTGTAATCCCAGTACTTGGGAGGCGGAGACCGGAGGATCCGGGTTCACGGCCAGCCTCAGCTACTTAGTGAGGCCCTCTGCAACTTAGTGAGACCCTGTTTCAAAATAAAGAATAAAAAATAGGGCCAGGAGTGTGGCTTGGAGGTAGAATGTCCGTGGGTTCAATCCCCAGTACCGCAAAATAAATAAATAAATAAATAATAAATAAATAAATAAATAAATAAATAAATAAATAAATAAAAATAAGTATTTCCCCCTAGGTAACTACACAGGAAAGCCACTGGGAGTCAATACATCAATATGCCAACATTGCTTCTCTCTGTTGGAAATATTGGTGCTTTTAATTTTCTTCTTTATACTTTTATGTATTTAAATTTTTACATGAGTGCATCCATTACTCCTATGATAAGAAAAAATAAATATTTCTTAACAATAATATTTTCTTATGCTTTTGCATGGAATCAGATCAGTTTCTCATAACCTGGGGATGTTCCTCTCGCAAACAGATTCCATTTCATTTTTGAACATCAGGATTATAGAGGGTTTTTTTGTGTTTTTTGTGGTTTTGTTTTGTTTTGTTACTAGTAATTGAACCCAGGGGCATTCTACCTTTGAGCTACACCCTCAGCCCTTTTTAATTTTTTTTTTTTACTTTGAAATACGGTCTCACTAAGTTGCTGAGGGTCTTGCTGAGTTGCTGAAACTGACCTCAAACCTGTGATCCTCCTGTTTCAGCCTCTCAAGTACTGGAATGACCGGCGTGTGCCACTATGCCTGGCTAAGACTATAGAGTCTTAACAGAAATTTTTAGTTTCAGCTGATTGTAAGAGAAAAAGTAGTGAAAGATTTGTGATCTATTTCAAGTGGCTGAATGTTGCTCTTTCTCATCTTACAACACACCACTCCAAATTCTCTTTGTAAGCTTTATGCCAGCAGGCTTTGGGTGAGAAGCTGCTGACTTATGTTTTCTGGCCCCTCAACTTGAACAGAAATCATTCTCAACACTAGGCAGAGAGCCTCACCAACCAAACAGAACATTCAGTAAACAGATCCTAAAAAAATGTGGGGCGTCTTAAATCCCTGCATTCATGTATAGTGTCATGTGTAAGGGGAAGGGGCTGGCTGTGCAGGTGTGTTTTTAGTGGATCCTATTTTTTTTTTTTTTTTGCCTTTCTCTCTGGGGATAAGGAAACAAATATCAGGAAATGTATGGGTCATTCTTTATTAACACAGAAGAGATCAAATCAGAAATTCTGGGGAGTTTGTGAACACAGACGGTATCAGCAGACTCGACACAGCATGATTAGAACAAATATTCCAAACCAGACAGCACCAAGACCCCCTGGCGCATAGAATTTCAGCCGATCGGCACCCGGTCAACGATTGTTCATTGTTGTTGAATCTGTTTTTGCAGTTTATTTCCTGAAGTCCAGAGAACTTTTGCATGCTGGTTATTTCCCAACAGCAAATGGCCGTTAGATTTTTTTTTTTCCTGAAAGCTATATGTATATCAGGTCTCCTTTAGTGTCCGCGGGCTCAGAGGTCTCTTCAAAGCATTTTGGGGGAAAGGGCTCAACTCCTTTTGGCCTGGCCTTACTCTCCCTGGAAAAGGCACGTTAAGTTTTCCCTTGTCCTGGAGTCCCTCCAAATGGTCGATTTATGTACTGCAGTCAAAAGATGCAACGCTTTCAAACTCCCTGTCTGCACCAGCTTCTCAACCAGCAAGAATCTGCTGAGTATGAACAGGCGTCGCCTTTCCCTGTTGACCCCGGGGAGATGCCCGGGTGGGACGCGGCGCACCCCCAGACCCCCAGTTGCTGTCAGTCTGCAGAGATGCAAGTCCTGTAAGCTAGGCGGGCAGGAGAGTGGAAGGTGGGAGAAGGAGGGTCTTGTTTCCAGGTAGAAGCTAGTGGTACTGAGATGGATAGAGGGATGTGCTCCAGGTGGGAGGTGCCCAGGGATGGGGTAGCATGAACCCAGAAGCACAGGGCAAGGGTGGCATGGACATCCCTGCATTCAGCAAATAGTTACTGAGTGTACAGCGAGGTACTGTGCCGGGCTGTAGGGGTTCAAAATAATCAGCAGCAAGAGCCTGTTTCACTGGGGTGTGGGATGGGTCTTTGGGGTCATCTCAGTCCTGAATGTGATAGATTGAATGCAGCTGAATGTTTAACATTCTTAACCAACTAGTCCCGACTCCAGTGCCAGCTCCCAAGTCTTTCCACCATGTGCACAGCAGAAGTGGGCCAGAGTGAGGAACGCCCCTAAAACTTAGATGGAAACATTAGAGTAAATGACAGAATCCAGGCGATTGGCCTGTTTTCCATATTTCAAAGCCTTAGAAGTACTGTGGCGGCCAGGCATGATGGCGCATGCCTGTGATCCCAGTCCTTGGGAGGCTGAGACGGAGGATCACAGGCTTGAGGCCAGCCTCAGCAACTCAGCAAGGCCCACAGCAACTTAGTGAGACTCTGTTTCAAAATAAAAAATAAAATCTGGCTGGGGGCCTAGCTCAGAGGTAGAATGTCTCTTGGGTTCAATCCCCACTACCAAAAAAAAAAAAAAAAAAAGGACTGTAGCCAAGGGCCAGTCAAGCTATGATTGAAAATCTAAGATCTCTCAGTTCTAATTTGTTAGTGAGAAAAGAATGTGTTGCTTCTGGCCAAACATTCCTACTTTATCCATCTGATGGGTGACAATCCACCGGGCTCCCCACAGCCACCACGGACCAACCTTTATTTGCCGTTCCCAGCTCCCAGCATGCCCTGCTCTGGTCAGGCTGCTATAAGATACATATAGATTGGGCAGGTGGAGGGAACACACAATCACACCATACCTGTGCTACCTGGAGCCTGCCTAGGTTTCTGCTGGGACCTCCTGTGCCCACGTGACTGCCTTGCTAGTTCCAGTTCCTCCAGGGGACCGATGCCAACGTGCCCACCACCACCTGTGAATGACCCACCCGTGTCAGGACTTGTCTGCCTGCACGGTCTGAGAGGCTCCAAGTCAGAGCCCCTGAACCGGGAACCTTCTTGCTAGACAGCTTGACGGCCCCCGTAGCATCACGTGAGGAGGACATTCAGCAAGCCCTGTTCCGGAAGCAATCTGTCACCCCACCGGTTCCCCGTCAACATTTGCCGGGAGTTCTGGCTCCTGGCACCGGAGGGACTCAGCAATGTGAGGGAACTGGCAGCCTCTTCGACACAATTTCTCCCTCACAGTGTCTTCAGAGAGGCCCAGAGTCAAGATGCAAACAAACCTGGAGTACAGCCTGTTCTTTCCTGGGAACGCGCCATGGAGGCCGCGGGCTGGAGGAAGGCTGAGAACTCGCAGTGAGGTGGAGCCGCCCTGCTGCCCTGAGCTGCGTGGAGGTTTCCCCTCGTCCTATCTGATCCAGCACACCGGCCACTGGAGATGCTGTACAACTGGGCACCTGGTGATTAGAAGGGTAACTTACTGGACGTGCCCACAGCGGTGTAGACGCACAGCTGGATTAACCAGGACGCAGAGAGGCCTTGCCCATGCCCGGCTCTCCTCTGACAGGTCAGCCTTTGCCTCCCAGTGCTCCTGGGGACGTGTTCCTTTAAGATTCCTTTTTCTGAAGCAGTTGCTGTATCCTTAAAGAAGAGCCCCATCGATCCCTTCTCTGCTCGCCATTTGCGCTTGGTCCCTGGTGGGGCTGCAGTATGGAAGGGCTGGTGAGCCTGAACCAGGGGAGATGGCCAATGGCAGTCGGATGCCCCAGGGAGGAGGCTGAGAATCCCGTTTGTCTAGGAGTGCAGACTATTACACAGCCAGGAGGAAAGAGGCAGGCTCAGTGAGAGATGCTGGCTTCTGAAGGTTCTGTGAAGACAGGAGGTGACAACCAAGGACAAAGGTGGACATCCTCTCTCTCTGCCCCAGCTCCGGATCCCTCCCTGGCTCTAGGACAAGGTCAGAGCTCAAGAGGCTCCATCAGAGCAGAAGGAACCAGAAGGACCTTGAGAGTCCTCCTCTGCATCTGTTTCTCCTCCCTCAATTCACTGTGTCATTGGGGTGATGGAATGGTATTTGTTCTAGTCCAGAAAGCAGCAAACCAAATCTGGCCCACCACTTGTTCTTTTGAATAAAGTTTTATTGGAACACAGTCATGTTCACTTGTTCACATTTTGCCCCTGGCTGCTTTTGCTCTGTAGCCACAGACTAGAATCATCTCAATAAACACTCCATGGCCTGCAAACTCTAAACTCTTGATGACTGGGCCCTTTATATGTACAGTTTGCCACCCCCTATCCCACACTAACAGGTGCATCTGAATGCGGAGGCCGCCTTGCACGGACCCAGCGGAGATTACTGCTCAGGCCTGAGAGTTGAGACTGACTTGTTCTCGAGTCCCTCCCTTACTAAATGCCCAACCTTCAGCAAGTTCCCTCACATCTCTGCTTCGTTTCCCTCCTCTGGAAATGGGCATCCAAGTTGTTATTTCATAAAAGTTTTCATTTTTTAAAATTATTTATATAAATTTTATTTGACCCTAAAATCTATGGCTTTCACAGAGATTTCTGCCTCAGATTTAAGAATCTTATGTTTAATTTCTTTTTATAATATACTTTTGTTGGTGCATTGTCATAATACATCATAATGAGGTGTAGAGTGATAGGAACGTGATGTATGCCTGTATGTTCATAAGAGTTTTTTAAGGACTGAGTGAATGAATATATTGAGGCACATGGAAATCTGCCACTTAATGCATCTAATTTTTTATTGGGGTGTAACTCCCATAGTGAAAACTCACCCCTCCAAAGTGTACAATTTAGTATATTCAATACATTCACAAGATGTTGCAGCCATCACCACTATCTAATTCCAGGGTGTTTTCATCAGCCAAAAAGAAATTCCTTAATGGTACTCGAGGTAGGCTGAAGGATGTCTACCCAAAGATACTGGATGCTCGTCCCTGGAATCGGTAGATATGACCTTATTTAGAAAAAAACAGAAAACGGCTTTTGCAGATGTGATCGTGTTAAGGGTCTTGAGATTATCCCGAATGATCTGCGTGAACCTTAAGTGCAATCATATGTATCTTTGTGAGAGAGAGACAGGGAGGATTTACACATGGAAAGAAGATGGTGACGTGGAGATAGTAGGCAGCAGATATCAGAGCCATGTGGCCCCAAGTCGGGCAAGGCCAGGAGCTGGAGGAGGCAAGGAACAGGGTCTCCCCTGGGACCTGCAGAGGGACCACAGCCCCGCTGACACCCTGATTTAGCCTGGCGATACTGACCTCGAACTTCCGCCCTCCAGCACTGGGAGAGAATACCTGTGATGTTCTAAGCCAGGAAGTCTGTGGCAACTTGTTACAGCAGCCAGAGGAATCTAATACAGTGCCTGTTACTAAGGTTATAATCTCTGCCCTCTGGCCAGCAAGAGGCAGGCCCAGGTGGCAGGCGTGGCCCAGTGTCTGCACCATGGCGGGATCTTCTGCAACACCCTGTGCTTTGTGGGGAGAAGCCTGCCTCTGCCCTTAGGCATTGTGTGGACTCCAGCCTTTCCCCCAGTCATTCATTTTATTTATTTTATTTATCCTGCAGAGGGTTAGAGAATGCTTGTTTGGAAAAAACAAAAGCAAAACAACCACCCCAAAACAGCTTCCTCCACCTGGCAGGCCTCGTGCAGGATGCACATTGTTGACATTCCAAGCACCATGATGGGGAAGTGAACACTGGATGCATTCATGCTATTTGGTGGTGGGACATCCTTTTTCCCTGTTGTAGCTCAGAGGTAGAATGCCCCTGGGTTCAATCCCCAGTAACACACACACACACACA
>PVJS01017632.1:0-12674 GCA_004027185.1 Glis glis
TTTTGAAACCGGGTCTCACGAAGTTGCGGAGGGCCTCGCCAGGGAGAGAGAGAGAGAGAGAGAGAGAGAGAGAGGAGAGAGGAGAGAGAGAGAGATTGATCGCACGCGCATGCGCGCGGAGGCTGGCCGCGAACCCGGATCCTCCGGTCTCCACCTCCCAAAGTACTGGGATTACAAGCGTGCGCCACCACGCCCGGCTGATTTGGTTTTCTATATAACTATCTTGCTTGGGATTCTGTGAGCGTCTTGGATTTGAAATGTATTGTTTTCCAATAAGTTGGGAAAATTCTTAGCCCTTAGCTTTCATGTTTCTAGTTCCTTGTTCTCTATATATACACTTTCCTTCTGAGACTAAAATTATATGTACATGTGATTTTATTTACTTATTTTTGGGGGGTTACTGGGGTTTGAACCCAGGGACATTCTCCCTCTTAGACCAGCCCTCTCTTTTTGTTTTGTTTTGAAACAGGGTCTGCATAGGTTGCTGAAAGCCTTGCTACTTGCTGAGGCTGTCCTTGAACCTGTTATTCTCCTCTCAGCCTCGCAATTACCGGGATTATAGGTGTGTGCCTCCACACCCAGTTTACATGAGATATTTGATATAGTGCTTTTGAAATCTCTGATCTGTTTTGTTCCTTTGTTCAAGTGTCTGCTCTCTTTTTATGTGATTTTCCCAGGAGATTCAGTTTGTATAATGTCTACTTATATATCCTTAAGCTTACTCATTATTTCTTCTGGGGCATCTACTGTGTAGATAACTCCAGTAAGGAATTCTTTGTATTTGATATTATGTTTCTATTTTTTAGCATTTTAATTTGACTTTATATATTTCACTCTAATGAAATTTGCCATTTATCCATCCATATGTCCATTTTTCCCATGTCTGTTAACATATTAATCACAGTTTATTGACCATGTTGGATAGTTCCATTATTAGAGTGTATCTATTCTTATTTAGGTTGACTATTTTATCTCCTTGCGATAGATAACTTAATCCTTGCATATTTCATGTTAAATAGCATTTGATGATGTCCTTGCTAAATAATGAGTTTCCTTTCAAATGTGAATGTTTCCTCTTTCAGGTCTCTGGGAATTTTAAATTAATCTCAATAGTGATTGATTTTTTTACTTTTATTGCTTCTGTAAGAATTGTCAACCTACCATGGTCTTCCAGTCCCTTCAGTCTTTAACAGCTACTGTTTTATTTTAATATGAAGCCTACAGTTCCAGAGGCTTTCCTCAGTCATCTTGTTCTACACTGAGTTTTCTTCTAATTGTGCATACCTGCTTTATACACCAAGTGTCTCCCTAAGCGCTTACCCTTCCACAGAACAGAGCAGGGTCAGTTCAGTAGCACTCTTCATGAAGCAGCAGTCAGAATGTACTTCTTATTGAAGAAGTGGCATAGTGTTGGAATACCGTGTCTATTCTTGGCTACAGCTCATAATTCCCAAGTACTGATGTAGGGCCTGGAGCACAAATGGGTTCTGCTTAGTGTTCAATCTCAAAATTCAGCAGACTCTGCACAGGGATCATCTGCGCCAACAAGGGGATCTTCTCTCTCCTGGTCTCAACCATTCATGCCCTTGTAGAAAGCAGATTGAAAGGAGTAATTAGTGGTCATGAGCCTTTCTTTTTTTTTTTTTTTGCGGTACCAGGGATTGAACCCAGGGGTGTTCTACCTCTGCACTACACCCCTGGCCCTATTTTTTTATACTTTATTTTGAAACTGGGTCTCACGAAGTTGTGGAGGGCCTCACTAGGTAGAGAGAGAGAGAGAGAGAGAGAGTTGAGGCTGGCCGCGAACCCTGATGAGCCTTTCTTGAGCCTAGGGCTCCCACCAGTTAAAATATCATCAAAGTCCACACTCAGATTTAAAGAATTCAATGACATTTCAGATGTTTTCTTATGTACTTTAATGACTCCCACCTCCTTATTCTATGATCTGCCAAAGTTAAAAGAGTCCATGTGTCCCTTCTTTTCTTGGTGGCTCATCAGTCTTTGGAATTAAGTTGAGCTGTTGCTTTGAAATCTCAGTGCCTCTTGGGGGTTCAAAACATCATCAGCAGGTTACAGTGGCACACACCTGTAATCCCAGTATCTAGGAGGCTGAGACAGGAGGATTACAATTTCAAAGGTCAGTGGTAACTTATTGAGACCCCATTTCAAAATAAAAAAGGGGCTGGAGGTGTAGCTCAGTAGTAGAACATCCTGGGTTGAATCCCCAATACCCTCTGACACACAAAAAGTATCCAGATGTAGATTATCTGCATTTCTCTCATTGTGTAGAATTGTGACCTGGTCTTGCAGGTTTTCTCATTCTAAGTTGAAGTTGATGTCGTACAAATCTAGTAACTATTGACTGGAGAATGATCATGATCAATTTTACATTCTTTTTTTTTTTGCGGTACCGGGGATTGAACCCAGGGGCGTTCTACCTCCGAGCCACGTCCCCGGCCCTACTTTTTTATACTTTATTTTGAAACCGGGTCTCATGAAGTTGCGGAGGGCCTCACTAAGTAGAGAGAGAGATTGAGACAGGGAGAGAGAGAGAGAGCTGAGGCTGTCCACGAACCCGGATCCTCCGGTCTCCACCTCCCAAGTACTGGGATTACAAGCATGCGCCACCACGCCTGGCTCAATTTTACATTCTTGAGGGCTGTATATTATTATCTCCCTCTGTAGAGTATAGGACATTTTTGGGGGGGCAGGTCAAATCTCTGGATTATTTCGAGGCTTACCTTAAGCTCTGGTAGTATAAATTAAGAAGGCCTTCACTCTGGGAACAAGTCAGGCTTACCCAGCATAATCTATCATGTGCCTACTAGATGCACCAGGTATTCAGTGAGGATTCCACATCCCAGCCAGTGTGACATCTGGGAATTGTTCGACTTGTATGCCTTAAGTCTACTTTTCCTCTCCTAGTGGGGATTCATCTTTTATATACGTAGCTCAATATTGGACAACAGATTCAAGGAGAATTACATCTGCTTTTGGAGGTTTTTGTTTTGTTTTGTTTCTTTGTTTCCTGTAGTAGATACCCAGATTATCTCCTTGACTCAGCAAGGCCATTATCTGTACTATTGTCTGAAAACTACTTCAAGCAGAAAACTAAGAAAATTATAGAGTTTATTAGCTGTCATTAAGAGATCCCTTTTTCTTGGGGACTATAGCCATGTACTAAAATTAACTAGGTTGTTTAAAATGTATTTTACTAATTTTCTAGTTGTTCATTAAGGGGGAGGTAAATATGGTATCAAGAACTACATCATGTCTGCAAGCTTATGACTCTCAAATGTTACTATACATAAGAAATATTCTCCCCTCTGGTTGAATTTTCTCATAGAAAACATAAATATTCTGAAAGCCTCTGTTTAACTTTTTATATTAGCCTGGATCTCAAAATTAGTGCCCTACCTTCTAATGAAGTGATTATTAGCTGTGCCTTTAAACAGAAATCTCCTTAGATTCAGATAAAATGCACTATGAATTGGCAAATTAATGCTATATTATGAAGATTTTTATTTTAGAAACACTTAAATATCCAGCTCAACCTTTAGTTTCATTAACGCTCCTATTTAGTTTTCTATACTTTATACTATTCTTCATTATTTACAATTTTAATGTTTTTTCCCTGTTTAACAATACAAACATTCCTCTGGTGTTTGTCTTTGAGAATTGGGCCACAAAGATGAATCTATTTTTCCTGCTGCAGACGGCTTGTGTAACCATCATTTCTGCATGGGGTGTAATGGCAGGAAGCCACTCATCATTTAACAAGTGAAGTCTGGCTCATGCAGTTAGTGCACTTACCTTATTAAAATGATCCTTTAAGGCATTACTTAATCAAAAAAATTGAATATATGAAGAAACAAATCTCTAGCACTTTAATTTAATTGTTACAGAAAATACTATATTAACTGCTGATCCTTTGAGAAATGCAGAACAAGAGAAAATATTGCCTCTCCATAAAAGCACTGGCAACTTCCTATTGAGTTTGGAAAAACAGTATATACACCCATCAAACAAGCACTAATTTATCGGATCATTAGGTAAAAAGCTATAGTTATTTGAAGAGAGTGGTACTTTTCCATTTTAATTTGAAACAGACATGGTGTAATAAATTAAAAGGGAAAAATCAGGTAATTGATATGTAGTTTTTAAAGTTTCTGTATTGTAGAATATGGCTATTCAAATAAAGTATGAAATCGATGTATTGCTTGATGAATTAAATTAGTGTAGCCTGACACAATGGATAACATAAAGCTTAAAATGCATTCCTTCGCTATGAAGGCAAGTTAGTTGAGAGATTTCAAGTTAGTTGAGTGCCAATATGGATATGCCTGTGTGTAATTTTATTCATATGTGTATATTTCACAAACCTTATAAATGTATTTATATTCAAAAACCAAGGACAAGTAACCACAAGAAAGTACAAGGTAGTATTTTAAAAGCAATGTGTGACAAATTCCCAGAGGCCATTTAATATTTCTTCATCCAATTTCCTGAGTAAAATTTTCACAGGATGGAATTCTATATTACATTAGATGTGAATTTCTTCCAAGTAGGTTTTGCTATATAACACAATTTGATTTTTTAGAAATGCCATGTTTAGCATAATATATGCTTCATGACCAATTTTTCCAAGAAAAAAATCATAATGTAGGAGAGTCAATTATTTAAATTTTCATTTTTTTTTTTACTTATTTTGGTACGGGGATGAACCCAGGGGTGCTCTACTTCCAAGCTACACCCCAAGCCCTGTTTTAATTTTGAAACAGTGTCTTGAAAAGTTGCTGAGGGCCTCGCTAAATTGCTGAGATGGGCCTTAAACTTTGGATCATCCTGTTTCAGCCTCCCAAGTACTGGGATTACAGGTATGCACCACCATGCCTGGCTACGTTTTCTAGCATTAACTTTGCAACTTATGAACGAACTAAGGAGGAAAGAATTGGCAAATGATAGTGAGGTTTCACAATTGGGAAGTTTGATGCAATTATCTATAGTAAGATACCAGTAAAACACTTGGACGTACTGCATTTTACCCTTTTGTTGTTATGAGAGATAATGGAAATATTTTTAGTTGAAAGTAATAAGACATATTCACCTGAGGTTATCCAAATATGAATGGCTGCCTCACAGATTCCTGGAATTATGTGTGTTTGTATGACTACTGCATAGAGATATAAGGTAAGAATTTGTCCTTTGCCAAAATTATTATGCACTCTATGAGATTCCTACTCAATTTGCAACCTAGTCTTCTCACCAATAATATTGGAATTATAATTTTTCAGTTTAAAAATTAGTCAAAAGATAGCAGTCACATTGTCAAAGAATACTAAATGAAAAAATCAAGATAATGCATTGTATGGTTTTAATCTAATCTTAAAGCTTTGTCCTCAAGGAACTTTTGTTAATAAAGATCCTCCACAGATTAGATGCAGCTAGTATATTCAATATTTATTGAAACATTATTAAAATTGTTTTTCTTTTTGCACATTTTCATGAACATTTGTGGATGAATTTGTAGTATTACTAACTGAAGGTATATTTACTTAATGACACCTAAATTTATTTTCTTAAATTAACAATATGCATTCAATAAACAATTCTAATCTTCTAAGACATACATACAGTACAGCACTTATTGATTTTAACCAGTCTATTGAAGACAGATTATTAGTTTTATTTCTATTTAAAGATTAAGAGGTAGGAACATAGAGAATTAAACGTGAGGATGATTACACAGGGAGTTAGAGACAAAATAAAAATCTATCTGACAATAAAGATTCAGTCTTTCTTTATTGGTGCATTATAATTGAACATGATAGTGATACCTTCACACACACACACACACACACACACATATATATATATATATACATATATATATGAATATATATATCATATATAGACTCACTCTTTTTTTGGCGGTACTGGGGATTGAACCCGGGGGTCATTCTATCTCCAAGCTATACCCCCAGCCCTATTTTTTATTCTTTATTTTGAAAGAGGGTCTCACTAAGTTGCAGAGGGCCTCACTAAATAGCTGAGGCTGGCTGTGAACCTGGATCCTCCAATCTCAGCCTCCCAAGTACTGGAATTACAAGCGTGCGCCACCACTCCCAGCTTAGACTCACTTTTTTTTTAACGTGCTTTTATTGGTGCATTGGAGTCTTATAATAAAGTTGTTTTACACTCTATTTCACCTGTTGGCTATGTATATTTAAAAAGGTTGTTTCTGCTCTTAGATATATTATGAATAAAATAAATGAAAACAAAGTACCGAAGGATCTGCCATAAAACTTAGTAACTTCAATAGTTAATGAAAATCCAGATCTGTTTTAAAGCAAAATATTGATTATCTACAAATACAATTTGGGGTGAAATATGAAAATAAGAAATAACTGCTCATGGAGTAGCTTTCAGATGACATGGCATAAAAGGTGTCTTATGGTTCCTTTTTAGTTGTATTTGTTATGTAACTTTGAAATATTATTTGTATTTTGGGTTTTTTTCCACTTTTATTAGAAAATGGTCATGCATCATTTCTTTGAATGTTAATAACAATGAATTAGGAATAGTCCTATTATTAGGACTTAAAGACCTATTTGATAAAACTTTTTGAATTTACGAATGATTAATTTGAAAAATTTTATTCTGATTGATGTCATATTAAAGTTTGTGGCATTGTTGTGAAATTATAGTTTATGGATTGGAAAATATTACTGCCATGATTTTAGTGTCCTTTCTAGGAATACTCCTTTGACCTTTATATCTCTCGCAAAATGCGTGCACGATTTTACTTTCATTTTCTCTCAGTGTTCATATTTTATTCTCTTTTAACTGCCTTACTTACATAAATCACTCTCCTTAGATGGGGTAATAGTAATTTCATGTAAGACAGGAACAATTTGATGGCTAATCCAATATTATTTTTGCAAGGTTAAAAAAAGGCAGGCGTCTTAGTAACCTGTCTGAGCTCATTTAAATGACCTCATTTCATATGTGACCCAATCAAGGCTTTTCTATGATACTAGATAACAAAATCCCAATGCATATTAATTACTGCTCTCTAACTTTTCCTAGCCAAATGTGTATATATTATCCTTGAAATCTTTACCTATTAGTGCCTTATAAATCAGAGTGCTTTAATGAAAAATATGCAGATTCAATATACATAGTACCCTCAACAAAATTATGGAAAGTTAAAATAAACAACATATGTTTATAGAAATTCTAAAAATAAAAAGGGAAACATAATGATTATAAATATATAGTTAAAGTAAAAAAGTAATGAACTTAAAGCCAAATCACTCTTTGCAATAACTTTGTAATATTGGACACATATGAATACTCCTTAAAGCAATTTTATTTGTACCAGTACCTGTAATAATAGCTAGTCTATGATCTTTGTGGAAGAAATGATAACTTTTACCCCCTCATGGGAGGAGCCCCACTGAAAGGACAATAGCTAAGGGTTTACTGGGGCCTACCAGCAGTTCAGGCTAATCAAAGCTTTTGCCTGGTATGTATGCAGGTGCTGAGGTTGCCAAGAAAGACCCAACTCACATGTACACTGCATGGAATAGTACTTTACTCAAATAGAGAAGAGTCTGAGCATGAGGAGGTTCAGCACAGATCACCAGCCCCTATGGCTACAGGGTCTCTTTAGCTGTGGACACAGGAAGGTAGTCTACATATACTATTCTCTTGGGCTTTCAGTGAAGGATCCTGTTGCTCATCTGCCAGGAACAAATATGGCAATTTGTTCAGCTAGGTACCACATGAAGCACATGCTTTAAGCAGAAAAAAATTAATATCAAACCCAGAACAGAAAAAGAAAGTGTTTCAGGCCCGAGGAAAGCTTGTATGTAGGGTCTAAGGCTGCTCCTGACTGCCTTCCCAACAGAGTTCTTTTGAATATTTAATAAAATAATACATGGGCTACTTAAAATATTATAACACATGGATAAATATGCAATACCTCTGCATGTGAAAAATAGGTTATACATATGCCTGCTGTTTAAGTTAAAGTACATGCAAATTTAAATTAAAAGAGCAGTAGATTTTTTTTGCAACATGGAAAATTGCTTCTAAAAATTATATTACTAAAAGAAATGGTGGGATCTGAAGGGAAACACACCAAGACCTGTGTGCATGTATGCTTGTATCACTCACTTTGAACCTCACTATGATGCATAAAATTACAATGAACCAATGAAAGTATTAAAAAATTAAGAAAAAAAAATAGCCTGTTCATAACAATACAGCATCAGTGGTTGCTTAAAAATAACTGAAGTAATGAAATTTGTACTTCCACAGGAATACATTATGAGAGTGAGCATCAAGTAGTAATAAGATACTAGAAGTTTCATTCAATGAATATTGGGTCAATTAATGTAATGTACCAAAATAAGTTTCATATTTATCAATTCGTTAAATAAAGTATTTCAAAATATTTAAAACTTTACAAAGTTGAGTTAAGCACACATCAAATTCAATAAGTATATAACACTATAATTGAAAACATACCAAATATCAAAGTCATAAAAGAGAGATTTTATATGGGAAAGAGTAAATATTGTACACAGTCAAAAGATATGAAAATTTGCTGTATCCTTACAAATACATATTATATGAGAAACATCAAATACATACATAAATCAGCAAAGACAATTTATAGCACAAAGTTTAAAGCAGCAACTCACAATAGATAAAGGATGTTCAAATAGGAAAAATTATTTAACTTGAAAATTAGGAATTATGATTGCCAACAAAACCTATAGTGTTTCATTTGATTTTAAAGTATGCATGTTTGACTTTATTATCAGAATAATTTAATATATTATTATCTCCCCAATACAAAAATAACATCTCAAAGGAAAAATGTAGTCAAGATATGGTCATTTTAAATTGAGTTTGCAAAAACTAGCAAAACACAGAATCAGGTACTGATAGAGATTTTTTTTCCAAAACGTTATTTTCCACACTACATCTTTGTAAAGTGCATGAGCTCTGATATTTGATTGCTTGATGTTGAATCTGGATTCATCTCATTTTTGTTCTGTGATCACAGCAAGTGATATATCCTCTTTATTCTTCAGTCCCCTTATCACTAGATAAGAACAATCAGAATAAACTTGTTAAAGTTTATTGAACTGTACATTTAAAATAAGTACGTGTTACCTAAGTAAGAATTTTATTTTTAAAAATAAGCACAGGAATTCCTATGAATTACATGTAAAAGGAAAATTCAGTATTTATAAGGTTGAATATGGCATGATGCCCTTTTATTATTTTTTCCATGAAATGCCTATATGTATTTAAATAGTAAACTTAACATTTTATTTCCAAAGTTATTAGCTGAAGAAGCCACAAAAGTTTGGGTTAAAGAAGAAAAGAATAAAGGAGACAGGAGAAACAATGAAGAAAGAAGACAGAGAGTGGAGATGTGTACAGTGGCAGAAAGTAATAATTCACATAACGTAACCAGTTCCTGTGGGGTGTGGGCCACCTTTGATGTGAAAACCTTCAATAATGCTCACAACCTACAAACCATGTTGTAAAAGTGGTTGGTGTTAAGAAACCAGGAAGCAAGAGTGAGTGCTGAGTTCCAAATTTGACTCAGTGGGAAACAAAGCAAAGGATAGCTACATGATTTGAAACCCAGACGAGGATGAGTTCAGAAAAATCAAGGCAGAGATCACCTGGCTCTGTACACACTCCGCAGGAGGAAGACATTGGGCTTGATTTTAGATGTCTAAAGTCAGGGTTACAACAGAGAAAGCGTGGGAATTTCCTTCCCTCTTTCTGTCCCTAGAGAGAGATACATAAATATGTTAAAATATTTATGTTTAATTTAGAAAAGATAAAGTGCAGAATAAAGACCTATAACATGTCAATGATAGTTTCCCATTCTTGGGAATTAAATAAAAGAACTTATTTTTCTTGCATATATATGTCACATAAGAGTCTGATTTTATTTATATAATAATTAAGCATTTTAGATTACATATGCCACCAAAAATAAGCTGAGATGTTAAAATATACAAGGACATGAAGATAAGTATTTGATAGATATATCTTTAAAAAGAAGGTAAGAGAGTGTAGAGAGTCAGAGATGATGAATAGAGTCCAGATTTATCAAAAATTCATTAAAATATACAAGACTTACACTGTGAGAAAAATCCAAGTATAAAAGTTTTGTTCACATACAAAATGTAAATGTAAATATATTTACATCTGATATATTTATTTATTCATATCCTGAGTTGTTCCCAAGAAATTCTAAATTTCTTTCTAGATATAGCTAAATTGAATTAAATGATTAAATTTTTGAAAAATAGTTTAAGCAGCAGCAGAATTTATAATATTCTATTATTACAAGATATAAAGCTTCTTCATTAAATGTTAAAATAAGCTCATATAACTATTTTTCATTGTACATTTTTTCAAAATCATTACAGTGAAATTTTAATGAGTGGAATTTCTTTTAATTATAATAGTATTAAATAAAAGCCAGAAAGCAAAGTAAATGTTTAGCTACAAGAACAATTTTTAAATTATTTTATTGGCACATTGCAATTATACATCATAGCCAGGTTCAATGTGATAAAAAACACACATGCACACCGTTCTTTGTGTAAGAACATTTCATGTGGAAATTTTTCTCTGTAGTTTCACAGCTATAACTACTTGTATAAATGCCTCATCAGCTATAAAATAATAAGCTCATTTCATCTCATGGGATAAAGTAAGAAATATAACTGCCCATTTAATAAAAACTGGATATTAGTAATATTTATTAAGTTAATTAATTTTTATTCTGTGAAGAAAATATTTCAATAATAATATTTAAAACTAGTTAACCTAAAAATATATGTTTTCCCACCTGATATACAGCACTAATATCAGAACACATTATTGCAGTTAGATATTAATAAGCAGGATTTAAAATACAATAAATAATATTTTTCAAAAACCTAAGTAAATGATTTTGTTTGCAGTTGACAATGATAAAGCGATCAATGTTATGTTACAATTTCTGCGGCTTCATTTATCTTTGTTGGTAAAATGAAGAATGTCAGAGATTGAGAGGGTCAAGCTAAAGCACATTTAATGTGACTCACTTCATCTCTGTTGTGAACAGGATTTCACAAGATAAAATACTAAATGTATGGAGCAAGGGTACTTTGGATTATAATTCCTTATTTTTTAAGTACAAGATGGTAAAGTGGACACAGTCTGAGAAAAAGTCACTCTGTGGTCTTAGAAACAAAGTCAGGGATTACTTGTTTTGCTCATTTTTATCTTTGCTCTGCTTTCTAAACACAGAGTTGTCAGTTATTCATTATAATTTAGATGGGTAGATATTACTGGCCCATGTATATAATGTCAGAAAACATAAAATACATTAAAACTGTAAACATTTTATTTGTAAATCATATAGATCTCTGAGAAAGCACACAATTGCACATCAGAAAACAATTTAGTGACAATCATAAAAGTAACAAAAACTGAATTGTATAATATTTTCAAAGATAATTATACTTTTATACATGTCCAGTTCATTACATTTGAATCAAATCTCTAAAATGTATGGTTTATCACTGAATCTCAGTATTGCTACAAGTTTTTTTTATTTCCCACAGCTACTTCCTTTATAGAAGAAGCATTGCTAAAAAATTAATTAATTTTAAAAATCAAAGATCTACAAGGACTCAAATTTTTTTCTAACAGTATTATTTTCAGAGAATTCATATAAATTTATATTTTTAACAAATAATTAGTATTTTTCTAAAATATACACATCTATATAATTTTTATTAGTGAATAAACAATTTATTTATTATGACAATCTTTATTCTGAAATCTATTAAAATATAACTATCCATTAATATAACAGACATTAATATAAATAATTAAATTATGTTACTTCTGTTATTTTGTAAACTTTCAGTAACATATGAATATGTGTGTGAGTACATGCATTAGATCATATACATAATATCTGTGAATCTATAAAATCTATACTAGTTGAAACCTCTCAAATTAGGAGAATAAATCAAATCAAAATCATATAAATTTACATATCCAAGAAGCTCAGAAAGCCCCAAATAAAGTTTCAAGAAATACAAAATACAGAAACATAATCTAACTGAAAATTAAATACAAATTCAGAAGGATCTACAAAATACAATAGAGTACTACAGGGGAATGATTATTTGGTAAAGTAAAAATACATATTGTTCTTGTTTTCAGATATTATAATCTCTATGGTAAAAATCCCAAAGAATCTTAAAAAATAACTGTACATGAGTTTAGAAAATTTGTAGGCTAAAACATCAATAAAAAACATATTTCTATAAACAACAATAAAGAATGCAATGCCAATATTTTAAAAAAACATTTATACTATCTTTAAAGATAAAATAATTAAGTAATACTGACAAAATCTGTATAAGACCCGAATGGTGAAATATATAAAACACTGTTGAAAGAGATCAAGGAAGACAGAAATAAATGTAGGAGCAAGATTCAGATTGGTCATAATGTCAATTTTCTCCTGGAGAGATATGTAGTTTAAACTCAATTTTTATTACAATCTCAGAAGTTTTTAGATTTATACTAGCAAATTTACAAATTATTAAGGAAAGTCAAAAGAACTAAAG
>PVJS01017632.1:12774-36012 GCA_004027185.1 Glis glis
AAAAAAAAAAAAAAAAAAGAACTAAAGCAGCTAAAAGAATTTAGATAAAAATGAAATTAGAGAAATCACACTACCTGATTTTAAGACTTACTATAAATGAGAATGTGGTATTGGTAAATATACTTAACAATATAGTGAATATAGACAACTTATTGGTGGAACTGCAAAAATAACCTCAACAAAAGATGCTAGAGCAATTGGGTATCTGTATTTTTAAAAAATTAATTTAGACTTAAAACTCATATGCTATATAAAATTAACTCAAAACAAATTATAGAGCTTATAAAACTATAAACTGTACAGCATTTGAAAGAAAAATTAGGAGAATAAATTTTTGAGCTGGGGTTAAGCAAATAGTACTTAGCATGACAGAAAAAGTATAATTTATAAATATAAGTGATAAATTGGACTTTATAAAATGAAAGCAAAAACTTTTTATCTGAAAAATACACTATGTGGAGCCAATAGAGAAATATAATTTAGTATATAACTAACCAATATAGAAATGTAAATGAAAACCTCTTTAAGATATCACTATATGCCTGCTAGAAATTTCATTTTAAAATGAAAAATATTGAAAATACCAAGTGCTGGGAAGGCTGCAGAGCAACTGAATCTCACACAGAAATCTGGTGGAATGCAATCTGGTACAGCTACTTTGGGAAAAAAAAATGCTTGGCAAGTTTGACAACAAAGTTAGGTACATATTCACCCAAGAACTTTATTCCTTGACTCGAGTGTAAGCAATATGAAAACTTATATTCACATAAAAGACAGTCCATAATGCTTGTAATAAGTCCTTTTGTATTTGCAAACTGGACACTATGGATATGCCCTTCGGTGAATCAGGTATACAGTACAACTCAGTAATGAAAGGAAATGGGCCATTGATCCATAAAACTTGGACTGATCTCAAAGTCATTACGCTAAATGAAAGAAGTCAGTCTTAAAAAGCCACATACTATATGATTCATTTGTATGATACCCCTGAAAAGACAAATATATAGTGAGAGCTACAGTTAGGGGTGAGTGAAAGGTGTTACTAAAAAGGAATAATAAAGAGGAAATTTATGGCATAAAGTAACTCTACTGTATTCCAACTGTGTGTCAGCTACACAAATCTCTACATGTGTTGAAATTCATGGAAGTGCAGATAGAAAAGTCAGTATTACCACATATTATTTAAAATAAATACTAAATTATTTATAGTACCAGAAAAATGAATTTGAGGAGAATATATAAACTTTTTCTGTTTGAGTAGGAAATCTTGAATCTCATTTTTTTTAAAAAGATCCCCTTGTGTGTACCATTTTCTACATGCAGCAGTATCCTTTGATGTGTGATGAGAGAGTAAAAGATTGAACTTTCTCACTAAACAAATACAAGGACAATTCTGTATACAAGGACAATTCTGTTTTATAATTTTTTCTATATGTATACAAATAATGCTGATCAAGGTTCTGAGTATGTAAATAAAAGTTGTAAGACAAATACACTTTTTTATTTCTTATATTCAGACGTGATAACTTAAATAGTGAAGAACAGAGAACAATGTTTGCAAATATGAATCTGGCTATTTTTCTACTTGTCTTCTCTACATTTAGAGCTCTGTATTGTCTTTTTGTTTTGTTTGTTTTTTTTTCAGTACTGGGGATTGAACCCAGGGGCATTCTACCTCTGAGCTACACCCCCAGCCCTATTTTTTTATCCTTTATTTTGAAACAGGGTCTCACTAAGTTGCAGAGGCCTCACTAAGTAGCTGAGGCTGGCCACAGACCTGAGATCCTCCTGTCTCAGCCTCCCAAGTACTAGGATTAAAAGCGTGCGCCACCATACCCAGTTAGAGCTCTGTATTGTGAACTACATTAGTTTACTTAAACTTTCTAAATCTTTTGTTGAGTTAATGATATGCCATACTTTGCTGGGTATTGTAGGAATTAAATGAAAAACATGTACAAATATAGTATCCAGAATGTGATATACAGTGAAACCAAATAAATATAATTAAACAACAAAACAGAAGAGGTACAAAAATATGAAGCCATGATATAATAGGGAGACAAACATAAACAGTATTTCAAGAGAACTCCCAGTAGATTATTTGATGTGAAATGGCAGAGAGAGAGAGAGAGACAGACAGACAGAGAGACAGATTGGAATGAGTTTCCATATAAGTTTTTAATGATAGAGTATTGCATGTTTACAAATAATGTAAAAACTCCAGTCTTCCTGTTTCTTTTCTTGCTCTTCATTCCTACCTCTACATTCTCCTCCACAACACAAACTGAATTTCATCTACAATCTAGTTTTCTATAAAATAATCAGTATGAACTTTCAGAAATTAAATCCTACATGTTCTCATCCCTTCACGTACATTCTAGTGGCTACCAATCTGTTCTGAGGGGAAAAAAAGAGAGAGAAAAAAATGATTTTTCATCACCTAAAATTTGTTTAAAAATCTAGCTTCTTTATGAATGCATTTACTTTTTCTGTGTTGTCCCCTTGTTTTGCAGCCATGGTGCCTTCTTTTTTGCTTCCCAGATATACCTAACTTATTCTTTCTAGTTGTCCTCTGAAGACGTTCCTTCTGGAATGCTCCCTGCATAGTTCTTAATAGAGCTAGCCCACTATCATCCTTCTGGTCTGAGTTTAGATGATTTCTTCTATAAAGGTTTTCTAAGAACCCTATTGAAATTAATTTATTCCAGGTATTATCAATAAGCACATTTTATTTCATTCATATGACTTAGCATTTGTAATTATCTAAGATTTTATTTATACTTATATTTATTATGTTGCTCCTATAAGGATATAAGTTCCATTAGGTACGTCATTAATTTCAGAGCTTAGAAGAATCTCTAATATAGAAGAGAGATATTTGTAGCATTAATTTTGTTGTTGAGTCCCATTCAACATTGAGTTTTCCATAAGATAGCTCAGCATTGAATAACACTGAGTATACAATGAGAAAAAATTTAATCTCAGTGTTTAATTCAGTTAAGAAAATAAGATTATTAAAATAAGCTCAATGAAAAGTTAAATTCTATGTAAATATCAAGACCATGATTTTATTTAATAAAATTTGAGTTCAATGTGAATTTAACCTTGTTTAATGTATACTATCTTACTAAAGGGTATAAATTTTCTTTATTTATAGACTTTTTGACTATAAATATATTAATATTCTAATTCTAAGCATTGGCATTTGAACACTTAAGTTCTCACTGCAATAATGTATTTTGCTATGCAAAAGAGAGAAGAAAATTTTGTAGTTATTGACACCATTCTTCTGAGAAATGTGATTTCTTTTTAATATATTCATTTGGTTAAACTACAAGTGGTTTAATCAAGAAATTGATTCAGGGAAGTGGTTTCTCAGACAAAATATATCAAATTAATTATTTTCTTAGAATGAACTATCTTTAATTTTTCTTCTTTAAGGGGTTAAAGTTTAACAAAGGAAATTTATTAAAGGGGGACCAAGTCCTTTGGGTTCTGTTGCTCAGATTCTTGGGCATAAGCTTTCTAGACAGACAAGGACTTCATCCTTCCTTTATGCTTAACACCCTAGATGAATCTGTCTGTCATCTCTTTTAATTTAAACAGGCAACATCGAGGATTCTTAACAATACCTCTGACCCCTGAGAAACAGGATATATAGCAGCCCATTAATTAGTTGTTTGAAGTGAAGGGATATGGCATGTTGAATATCATGCCTCTCTGCTCCATTGCACAGTACACCCACATCACGTTGTCCATTTATATTTCTGACGACTACCAAAGAGCCAATACCCTTGAGAAACATCATAAGTTAGCAAGTTTGATTGATGTGCATTAGGCAGTCAATGACTTGTTCTATCTGGAGTATTTTCCTCTTTGCATGAAGGAAAGATGGTCAAAATATGTATCAGACCTCAAATCAAATTAAAGCCCAGAAGATTTCATTGCCTTGCTGCTTTTTGTTTCATACATAAATTTACATAAAATTGAGTTACTTAAGATTTCATATCTGTTTCAATTTTCCTTCCATTCTAGACATTCTCGAATGAAAAGCAGTTTCATAAAATGCTGCATTAATTGTTTCACGATGGTAACACAATCAACTCAGCTACTCTTTAATTTAAGTTCAGGAGACACTATTGTTCTTCGTGAATATTTTCCCTCGTTATGAATTTATGAGTTATTCACATTCACAGTCGCTATAAGAAACAGGAATAGAAAGAATGTTATCATGAAGCAGAAAAATGAAAACTGGTAGGCTTGGTCTTTCATTTTAGTGATCATTTGATCTTTAATGAAGGAAATGTCCCTTTCATAAAGTCATTCAATAAGAATTAATAATTATGAGACCATGAATACTTTGAGGACAGGTATTTTTAAGTTGCCATTTTTATTATTTTTGTTATGACATAATTAGACATTAACTATTTGTAATGTCAGTAATTTACAATATTAAGAATAATCCAATTTACTGGATAAATGAAAAATTAGAGAGTAAGTTAGTTTCTGAAGTACATTTATAGTATAGCATATAATTCAGTCTAGTGACCTATATCATAAAAAATATGGAAATGGCAGTTCTGGGAAAATTGGCTGCCATTCTTAAAATATATCTCTGACTTCCTAATTAAATAATTCCTATATAGATAAGTGTAAATTTTGCCTTAAACCTTGTATGACATTCTACTGCACTAAGAATGTATACATTTGGTGGAATTTTAAGCAAATCCCATTTGGGGGTGTTGTTGTGTAAGAAATTAATGATTTTTATATGTGACCCATTTGATCTTTCCCATCGCAACATTTTGATCACTCTCTACTTGATATTAGGAATTAAGTTCTCAGATATTTATCAGTTCATCTCTGCATTTTTTATGCTAATACCTAAATTTATCAATACTATAGTAGTACCTGGTTTTCCTGTTAACACTATAATTCTTTCCTAAAGATGCATTAATCAGATATTTTCTTCCCTCTATAGTAGTAATACACTCTGAATCTTTCCTTTTGATGTTTAGAGAGTCCTATGTCTTTTTTTACTATATGGATACATGTCTTTTCTGTTGAAACATAACCTAAGGGAACAAATGTATCTTTTTTATTATTCAAAAGGGTTAGGCTTATGCATAGCTAGCTCATTATCTGTTTTATTCCATTCTGTCCTTCAGTTGAACTGAATAAAAGATGTTTGGAAAGATGAATCTTAAAAAGCAGAATAAGTTATCTCTTCAAGGAAATGGAATTCAGCTCACACTTTAGTACAAACTCTGGAAGATGGTATAGCATCCTAATTTCAATCTGCTAAAAAATAATACTTCTCACATATGATAAAAATAAAAAGGATTTTAAATATATTCTAATCACTTTTCCAGCTATCATTCAGATGAGTAACAGATGTATCTCAATTAATAGGGAATATGGTAGGATGGGGGCATTAACAGAAGAAAATAAAATAAACAACTCCCTCAAAAAATCTTTAGTTACCTACATTTGAATTTACAGGGACAATTTTTTCTGAAAGTCATCATTCTTAAACATTTGTGTCTACTTTCTCACTAATAAGTCATATGATCTGAAAATGAAGAAAGAGACAACTGTGTGCTTAATATTCTCAAACGTGTCTTTCTTTCCTCCTAGATGTGGACGTCCTCTAAATCAGGTATTGTGTTCTATTTATCTTTGTAGGTTTGGGACTTAGCGTAGTGTCTTGCCTCTTACATGCTGATAAAAAGAATAGAAGAAGCAAAAAAAAAAAAAAGAACTGGAAGGAAAAACAAACAAAAAAAATAAAATAAGCTCCAAAGGAAAATTAACCAATGTTCCTGAAAAAGACAAACAGAAAATACAGTACATTTTCTACTTTACAGATGCAAAAAAGGGCAAAGGAATTTAAATAAATTGATCATGGTCAGGACACAGAATAATCCATACTTAGTTTATATTCATATAAAACTTCATAGAAAGACTCAGGAAAGAAACAATAATGCTATAGATTTAAGATAAATACCTTCAAAGTCTCAAAACAATAATATAGTTGCTACAGAAAACTACAAAGCAACACAAAGAACATAAACATTATTTGTCTTATCAATGAAATATTAAAACATTAAATTGCTAAAAAAGTATCAATATGGACACCAGAAATAATCTCTAGAGATTAAAAATGGACTTTTTAGTTAATAAACCACACCACAATGACAACAGCAAAAAAAGTACAGTCGGATTATAAAAGTAAGATGTTGAAAAAACTGGGAAATAATAAAAAACTAGAAGGAGAGAGGAATTATAATAATAATTAGAAAAATAAAATGACAGGCAGAGGACTTGAAATATTCAAGGAAATAATAAAAATTAAAATTTCTTTTAGCTGAACATTTTTGAATGCTTCAGGATAAAAGGCTCCACACATTACCAAACAACTATAATAAAAAAGTAAAGACAGTCTATAATACACTGTACAAGTTAAAGAAACTTTGGATAGCTACTCCAAAGAAACAAATCCGGATCACCACGTTGCTGTTTTGTAGAATAAAATTTAAAATAAAATAGAGTCATATGTCCAAATTCCTGAAGAGAAAGGATTGCGATAACATAAATTTATGCCTATAGTTTTAAAGCAAAAACTCTTAATTATACTAAGCTAAGGAAAATAAATGTTCTGAATCTATGATTTTGAATGTCTTGCTTTTATACGTCTTTATAAATATATATTACTAAAGGAATTTGAACAGGAAAACAAAAAATCCAGTTATATATATATATATATATATATATATATATATATATTAAGGGTAGAGGTTAAACATGTACCAATTTGAAATGAATAATACAAAAAGGAATGATATTACAGGAAGGAAAACTATAAAACTTCTTGCACAGTTGCTTCTTCATCTTATTTTCTAAATACATGAAAATAATCATAAATATACATACAAATTTATTCATCCATTTAATTATTTATTTATTATTTTAAATTTATATTTACTAATACATAAAAATATAACAATATATGTTGTAATGTTAAGCGTAGTTATGTCTTGGTAGATATGTAAATTGTCCCATGTTCAACTCAGATACAAGAATATTTATATACTTTCATATGTACATAGTTTATACACAACTAAAAGTAACAGAATATGTGTCTATCTTTCCAACTAAGAGATATGATTTAAGTCAAAGAAATTTGTGAACAGAAAACAAACATTTACAAACATGAAAAATTCAAAATATATCAGTACTCCAGGTTATAGGAAAAATTATCTTTTAAATTTATTTTTGAAATTATTATCTTGACAATAAACATGAGCAATGGTATCACAAAGAAAATTAGAAGCTAATCTTATTTATTAACAGAAGGAAAATAGCTATTAAAATGAAACATACTAAAACAGAAAATTATAAGATTTATTAAGGCTTATTATTTGAATATATATTATGATTCATAATAAAATAATTAGAGTAATACCTTATTAGAGTAAACCTTAAGAAAACAAAGTGGATGTGGATCATATCAATAGATGTTGAAATGTTATCTGATAAAATTAATCATGAGTGAATGAGTAACATGCATAGTAAGGGTGTGGTGAATTAAGGTATCTTGAAAATAGTATTGGATCTACATGAAATCAACAACACTGTTAAACTAATACACTTGACTTTGCAAACTTAAATATCAACACATTCATCAGTTTAAATACAGGGTTTATAGAGGGAAAACATCTATATTATACCTACATGGTGTTATTTATTTTTTATTTTATTTTACTTCATTTCATTTCATCTGCTGGCCACAAGATTCATAGTACTGGGGAAGTAGGAAGGACATGGTATTATTTATTTCAATCATCCATTTCTGAATATTCTCTTGAATGGTTAATAATGCTGTTTAATTTCCTGGGTTAACCTTGAATGATGATTTTTATTTCAAAATCTTTTATTTTATTTTCTAGGAAATTATCTCAAATCCATCCTCTGGGTTGTTTTGATTTTTTTCTTCTAGTAATTACACTTTTAATTTTCAATAACCCATTCTTATACTCAGATTTCTTCCATTTAAAATAGCAGTCATCCTTTAATGTAGCAAATCCAGATTTGCCCTCTCTATTTCCAGTTGGCAACACATGAGAAACAAGAGATAGTCCCTAATCAAATGTCACCTGAGCCTTCTTTCCATTTCTTTCATCCATAAGTTGTAGTTCCTCTTTCTAACACTAATTCCCAGGCATCATTAAAGGAACTGATTTCCCTTCATTTCCACTTGACTCCCAGGCCTCCCCAGGACTCAACGTTTCAGTGATCTTTGCCATCAAATCAACTCGGTCTGTCCACATCTCTCATTTCATCCTTTATTTTTTTGGTAGCATTGGGGGTTAATTGCCCTCTATGTGCAAATTATACCCCCAGCCCCTTTTTATTTTTTGTTTTAAAACAGGGTTTCACTAGGTTGCTGAGGGTCTTGCTAAGTTTCTGATCTTCCTGTCTCAGCCTCCCAAGTACTGGGATTACAGGTGTGTGCCACCATACCCAGCTTACCTGGATGTTTTAAATAATGGTATGTGTTATAATCCATTTGGGATATTGGAATAAAATAAAATGAACTGTGTAGCTTGTAAGCAATAGAATTTTTTTATGGTTCTGGGGACAGAAAGTCCAAGATTAAGAAACCAGTAGACTGGGTGTTTGGTAAGGAGCCACTTCCTTATTAATTTCTTTGTGTCCTCACATGGTGAAAGGGGCAATGCAGCTCTCCAGGTATTCTTTTTTGTGTGTGTATGTATGTGCAGTACTGGTGATTGAACTCAGGGAAACACTACCACTGAGCTATATCTCAGCTCTTTTTACTTTATTTTAGATTTTGAGGTGGGTTATTGCTACATTGCCCATCTGGCCTCAAACTTATGATCCTCTTAGCCTAAGCACTGTTTCTTAAGAGTACTGACAACATCCCCAAAGATCTACTTATCTTCCTAAAGCCCCATCTCCCATCTCAGAGTCAGTCACATTATATTGGAGGAATAGACTTCAACATAACAATTTTGGAGGGACACATACAGTAAGATTTACTGCCACTGTTAGGGCAAATATGTAAACCTTTCTACTGAACATGAAGAGGGAACCTGCTGTGTTCCTCAGTGCATCACCTGCATCTTTAGTAACCAAGTGACCTCCAGTATTCTATAACTTCCTCAAGCAGTGTGAGTTCTCATTCCTCTGTATATTGTCAAATGTTAATGTTTCTCAATCTAATATATAAAATCATATCTAATTGCTGCTTAATTTATACTACATTATGATTGTGTTGGTACATTATATATTTTATAGTCCATTTGGCTTTTTATACTCTGAGCCTGATGAACAGCTCTCCCAGAATTCTGCATGTCATATTCATTCTTATCTGTGAGTTCTTTACACAAATAGCACTGCTTTAAAGGAGCCATCACAGATCATCCTACATGTGGCTTCTAATTACTTCCTTTCTCATCTCCCTGAAAATGTCCTTTATAACACAGATCACAACTCATATTATTCTGACTAATTATGTGTTATTTATTTAATGCCTCTGTTTCCCAAATACCAAATAAATGTGTTTCATGTAAACATGTGTTATAACTTTTTTCTATGCTGTACCACAATGCCAATAAAGCCCTCACACATAGTATATGTTAAATAAGCTCTTGTTGAATGAATTAATTAGTTCATCAAAACAATTATCTGCCAACTATAGAATATTTCTACCAGAATATAATTTCCAAAAAAATGAGAGGCTTTGTTCAATTTGACCTAAAACAGTACTTGGCAAATAGTAGGTATTTAATGTGCATTCATGGAACTGAATTGTTTTTTTGGCTGCTTAGAAGTCATTTAGTATTAACTTCTGTTGTTGTTGTTGTTTTGACCATATAATATAGCTGAAATTTCTAAATAAAATGTTAGTTGAAATAGGATTACCTTCCAATTAGAATAAGTACCTCATGTCACACAAGCATACATACACACAGACACACACACTTTATAACATAACATTTGATAGCTAATCTAAATCATGGTGAAAAATTTTTTAACAAAAACAATTAGGAAAAAAGACCCAGTCAATGTTAATAGACTAAGTCTTTCCTACTTGCATGAAGGTATGAAGGATCATTTTTAGAGCCTTCCTAGGCATTGTAAAGTAGGTCTGTTAGGTTGGCAAGCACATAAATCATCGCACAAATGAGTTGATGCTTTGCAGGTAGCAATTATTGCCTTAGGTAGGAAGTTTAAATGTTTGCTTTCCTTTTATGCATCATGAAGGGAAAAAAAGGTCTTCCCATAAGTAAAAAAAAAATGATGTTTACACAAAGATTATAAAGAGCCATATTTCTTTGAAACACTGCCTGAAAACCTAGCTAAAGATCAAAACATTCCTCTACAAAGCACATCTGAATGTGTGATCTGAGGATGGATAGGGTTGTACTACCAAATCTCTGCTGGTAGTATAGCTTTCCCAAATATTACTCCTTCCTCTTTTAAGAAAAATTTGAGCAGTTACATTAGAACAAAGGAAACTGATTATATTCTTTTATGCAGGCAAAGGAGAGGAACAGATCAAATTGCTCAACATTATTTGTTTATGTTGGCTCAGATGTATAAATATCAGTTTCTTCTTACTGCTTAGCTGGGTCCACATGGATCACAGTTGTACACTTTAAAATAAATCAACATGTTACTATAGCTAAAACAAGCACAATCATTACTACAGATGACAACTTTTGCTAACTGGAAAATAAACTGCATGAGGAAAAATTAAGTTATTCTATTCAGTTGGCCTGGGAAAATGGCTTAACTCAGTTCTTTCCCATGTATTCTGAAAGTGGTGGCAGAGATGCAAAATTGACAGCAGAAACCTACACAAAACCTCCTACAGCATAGGTTAAAAAGTGATATTTTTATTTCTACTTCAGTCTCTTCACCTAGCACACACAAAACCAAGGGTATAGCAGATCACTCTATTCACAGTAGGAGAATGCTGCCCATATGGTAGGTCAAAAGTGGGGAGACAGACAAGAGAAAAATGAAAGAAATTGGTCTCATTGGTAGTTTGACAACTTTTCACATAAGTCATTCCAGCAATGTTATTCTATCATGTTCACATAGATTAGGTCAGAGAGAATATTTCCAAGGACTTGAGCCTTTTACTGCCATACATATGGGTCTCAATACCCACATCCAGGTAATATTTGGTAATGAATATAATAGATTATGTTGGAGACAAAATTTTCAATTTCAGTACTCAACTTCAGCCCTTTACTGGTTATAAATTCTCTTTACAGAGTCATATGATTAAGCAATTATAGGCTAAGTGGTTAATGTTATAGGCTAATATAAATATTGGTATTACTGCAAACAAGTCTCAGAGATTAAATCCTTAAGTAAGTGATTTAATAACCTGCTTTGCAGAAAAAAATCATATGATAGTCTTCACTTAACTGAAGCTAATAATTCTATTTAATTTTGTATTGTTATTTATTTTTATAATGGAAGGTATAATATGAAATTCTGAGATGTGTACAAAATTTTATGTATTTTTGTATTTCTACACTAATGTTAATTGGCTTAACATAATTTAATAAGCTAAAGTTCTATTTGACATACTCTTAAACTACAATCTCTTATTAAAAGAATATGAAAGCTGGGCATGGTGGCGCATGCTTGTAATCCCAGTTCTTGGGAGGCTGGGACAGGAGGATCACAGGTTCCAGGACAGCCTCGACAATGTAGCAAGACTCTCAACAACCTAGTGAGACCCTGTTGGAAACTAAAAAATAAAATAGGGCTGGGGGTGTGGCTCAGAGGTATAACTCCCTGGGGTTCAATCCCCAGTACCAAAAAAAAAAAAAGAATATGACATGTTAACTCCTATATGATATAGAATGCTGCCTTGGCTTAAAATCTGAGTACAAAGTGAAAGAAATGGGATTTTAAATAATATATTATCTAATGTATTAATAAAATACAAAATATTTTCTTAAATTAAGTATATCTGAATACGAGTTCTCAATAATACTATTAGGTTATAATGTTTAGTCCTACATACATTGTTTCTGAAATCATAAAGATATAGCAATATGTGCACACAAAAATGTTAAAGGAATATTACTGTAGATTTTTATATGTTGTAGTGCTCTTTTGTAGAAAAACTCTAAATTCAACATTGGGAAGATTAGAGATGTTGGAATAGAGAAAGATAGAGCACTTTGGTTGCTCCGAGACTCAGAACTCAAACAGTGGGAAAACTGTTTCTTGGCAAGAGAAGAAAAGCATTCAGAACTCAGCAGAAGATAGACAGTAGAAATGTGGTGGAATTGGATGCAGCACAGAGAGCAGAGGACTGAAAAGAGCTCCCTGCATCTCATCTGGTGAGCAGAGAGCAGAGGCGGGGACATCTTGGCAAGACTGACCTGGACCTGGTGGCTGCCTGGACTCGGTAGCTCTTACAGACCAACTCCAGCAAAGAAGAATAATCATGTTGAGCCACTGATTGCAGAGAACCATCATCAAAAACAATCGAATCCTCTCCACACTTGAATACCTCAAGACTATGACTCCCCAGACCACCCAGACAAACCACCTAGGAAACTCTTGCGGCTACACCTGAACTTGGACTGAGAAATAACAAGCTTTTCAAGCAGGGAATACAACCTGCCTCGTCAAGACCACTGAGAATCCTCAGACCAACCATCCAAACAACCCAACAACCTCCTGTGGCTTCAGCTGAACTCAGCCCTTCCTTCAGGGACCTGAGCAGCACTTGTTAAGACTGTGAGTTTACAAACTGACCCAGTGGGAGCTTGTGTGGCTACAGGGACTTGTGTGGTGATTAACAGATCCACAGGGTGTGTGTCTGCCAATCATCCCTACAGAGATGGGGGAGGGTGCTTTAGTTGGACATGGCAGAAATGTGAATTAGAGACACTCAGGAAGGCGGGACCTAGGGTCCTCAGTTTGCCGTGCACCTGCCGGGTCTCCAGCAATCACTACAGGACCAACAGCAGTGGTGTCTCTGAGGGAAGTAACTCATTTAACCATGCTCCAGACTTGGAAGGCTATGAACTTGTGCCTAGCAGTTCTATAAACCTCAAGACCAGAGGTAAACTAGGCCTAATGTGATCTCAGCTGCCCATAGCAGCAGTAATGTTCCTCCAGCTAAATAACTGACACACCCAAGCCTCAGGCTCAGAACAGTACAGTCTCTCCCTGCCAGAGCTTTGGCCCTGAAAGATGAGAGGGAAGAGTTACAGCAGGGGTTCATGTGATTGCAGCTACAGGTTGGGAACATAACACTCTCTCTGCCAGCAAAGTTTTTGCCTGGTGAGCATGCAGTCCTGTTACTGAGAGTTCTCCAAGTGAAGGCAACCAGCAGATTGGTGGCATCCCTGGGCCATTAAAGCTAAACCAGCTATATCACAAGTTCAGAATATAGTAATTTCTGGCCCTGCTGAAATTATGTCCAGTGATCACAGAGACCAGAGGTCAGTGTTCTGCAGGGTTTCACAGGTTTGCCACCAGCAGAGCAGTGGTGGTGTCTGGGGGGCATTAAATCCCAACCAGCAGGCTACAGGCTCTGAACAGAATATAATAGTCTCTGGCCTTGCTGAGTTTGGGCCTAGAGAACATGGCAGCCTACAGCCAATAAGAGATTCCTGTTTGCCTGCACTGAATAATAACTATATCTTGTTAAAGAGGTTCTGGGGGACAAACTCAAAAGTTTGATCATATGAAACAGATTTGTTGAAGCAAATATATATCCCCAGCACAGGCTTCATTATAACGGGAAAACAAATAGACATAAGACTCTCACAGAAAGAGGAAGAAGATGACAAGACAACAGACATACAAAACTAAGAACTCTGAAAACATAAGAATGAAGACCAAAGAGAAAACAATAAACTTCCACAACTCATCAACAAGGGAGCTCACTAATACTGAGCTTCAGAAAATGCCAGAAGGAGAATTCAGAATTTTGATTTTCAATATGGTCAGAGATTTCAGAAATAAAATAAAAGAAGGTTCACAGGCAATGAAAGAACATATGAATAGAGAAACTGAGGCCCTAAATAAAAACCAAATAATGGCTCTGAGTGAAATGAAGGAGACAATATATTAATTAAATACCTCAATAGAAATCACTTCTGACAGACTAGACCACATGGAAAATGTAGTCTCACTCTTGGAAGACTGCTTATCAAAACTGAGGAAACAGTCAACAATATAGAGAAGACAATACGACTACATGATCAGAACATCCAAGAAATATAGAATAATATCAAATGACCTACCATATGTATAATATGTATTAAAAAAGGTCTAGAAGCACAAACTAAGGTCAATAGAAATCTCTTCAGAGAAATATCAGATAATAATATCAGAGAATAAATGAATCCTAAATTTCATATGGACAAACAAAAGTTAAAGATATTCTCAGCAATAAGAATCATGCAGGGGACTTCACAATTCCAGATTTC
Organism: Glis glis; assembly: GCA_004027185.1. Lineage (NCBI taxonomy): Eukaryota > Metazoa > Chordata > Mammalia > Rodentia > Gliridae > Glis > Glis glis. Next base: position 27,276 of record PVJS01017632.1, read on the forward strand.
AAATTATACTACAGAGCTATAATAAACACAGTGTGGTACACACCTATAGCCAATTGATTTTCGAAAAAGGTGCCAAAGGCATACACTGGAGAAAAGACAGATTTTTCAACAAATGGTGTTGGAAAAACTGGGTATCCATTTGTAGAAAAATGAAATTAAATCCCTACTTCTCATCCTGCAAATAAGTCAACTATAGATGGATCAAAGATCTGGGAAATAGAACAAAGACTTTGAAATTACTAGAGGAAGGCATAGGTCCAATATTCCAACATATAGGCATAGGTAGAAAGTTCCTCAATAAGACCCCAAAAGCTCAAGATATTAAAACAAGAGTTAATAAATAGGATGGAATTAAACTAAAAAGTTTCTTCTCATCAACGGAAACCCTCAAGACTCTAAAGAGAGAGCCTACAGAATGGGAGAAGATCTTTGCCAGCTATTCCTCTGATGGAGGACTGATACCTAGAATATACCAAATATTTATAAGACTTAACACTAAAAAACTAATAACCCAAATCAAGAAATGGGTAATTGAACTAACTAGACACTTCACAAAAAGATAATCAAATGGCCAATAAATATATGAAAAAAATGTTCGACATCATTAGGCATAAGGGAGATGAAAGTCAAAACTGCACTGAGATTCCATTTAACCCCAATCAGAATGGAAAGCATCAAGAAGTCAAATAACAATAAATGCTGGCAAGGATGTGGGGAAATAATAACTCTACTACACTGTTGGTGGGATTGCAAATTGGTATAGCCACTATGGAGATCAGTATGGAGATTCCTCAGAAAATTGGGAATGGATCCACCAAATGATCTAGCTATAACACTCCTTGGTATCTTTCCAAAGGGAATTAAATCAGAATATTAGAGTAATACATGCATATCCATATTCATAGTAGCACAATGCATAATAGCCAAATTATGGAATCAACCTAGATGTCCATCAACAGATGAATGGATTACAAAATTATGGGTTATACACATAGAATTATACTCAGCAATAAAGAACAAAATAATGTCATTTGCAGGAAAATAATTGGACCTGGAGAACATTATGCTAAGTGAGATTAGCCAGTCACAGAAAGTGAAGGGGTATATGTTTTCTCTCATATGAGGAAGCTATGGAGTAATAGGGATACCAGTGGGAATTCAGAAAATGGATGAGAAAATCCAATGGAGCCACATACGTGGTCTAGGGGAAGGTGGGGGTGGGAGAGGGAGAATCAGTGAAGGAATCACTTCCATTGACATTATGTACCTATGTAAGAATGCCAAAGTCAATCTCAATATTCCATATGTAGAATGGGGGGGAGTGAGTGGGAGCCAGGGGAAAGACCACCAAATGCTTTGTGCATGTATGTCACTATCACTATGAACTATGTTATGATGTCAGACACCAATAAAATTATAATAAATAAATTCTAACATTGTCTCATACATTTTTACTGAATTTTTCAACATAGTAAAAGAAATAATTCTTTTGTTGGCCAATGCAGAAATTGAGGCAAGGAATTAAAGGAAATGAATGAGACCAAGTATCAGTGAAATACCTCTTACCATGTTTGTATGAATCAAGATTGCATAGTTTGCATAAAAAGTTTCTCATGTGTGAATTAAACTTAGTAGCATTATAATGAGTTAATCCATGTGAGAATGGAATGAAAATATAAGCATTCTATTTTTGAAACTACATATGGCATTCTACACACAGTGTGTGGGAAAAAAAACCCACTACAGTAAAATATTTGTATCTGTGATGAACACTGTGTGTGTGTGTGTGTATGTGTGTGTGTGTGTGTGTCTGTGTGTCTGGGTGTGTCTGGGTATTGAACCCAGGAGCATTCTACCTATGAGCTATACCCCCTAGCCCTTTTTTTATTTTTATATTTATTTTTTTGAAACAGGATCTTGCTAGGTTGCTGAAAGTATCACTAGATTGCTGATCTTGAATCTCCTATCTCAGCATCCGAAGTACTGGGATTACAGATGTGTGCCACCACACCTGTCTATGATAAGAAATTTCAGTCTCCCTACAATACTATTTATAATCTTCCCAACAATACCACAAGGTTAGTATGTTAAAATCTATAAATAGAAGTGATTATTTGGTAACACAGTTTACCATTCTAAAATCTTGTAACCAATTAGGATACAATCTTAACACAATACAAAGAAGAAAATACTAAATATTTATTATGTAAAAATAAGCAAATTCATTATAAAGTCCAAACTCTTGATTAATACAGTACCTGCTTATTACTCCTATGGCTTACCACTTACTATGTCTTTCCCCAGGACTATAAAATATATAAAGCATACACACAAATCCACATATATAAATACATAGCAAATTACAACCATTTTCCATTATATGTGCTTGCTGGATTCTGCCACGCAGTCTCTTTTTACACGTGTTGATTTTACACGTGTTGATCTCTTCATCAAGAGTACTTTTTTCTGTCTGTAATCTCTCATCTCTGATCACTTTTAAGTACTTTAATTTTAAAAGGAGAAAACAGTATTTCATTTTTTGGTGAAAATTAAATGAGTTAATGCAGGTAAAACACTTAGAATATTGATTGGAACATACAAAAGGTAATATATATTATTATCAATAATGCTACTCATCCTCTAGATAACTCAAAAATTACTTCTGTTTTTAAGTCTCCTCTGACCCTTCTAAGAGGGCCTATGTATTTACTCCACTTAGAGAAGTGGTTCCTATTCTTAACTTCACATTAGAATTATGTGGAAATGAGTGTTTTTTAATGCTGATATTGGGTACAATTAAAACAATTCTGATTTAAATTTTTTGTTTGCAATATGGGTATACAAATTTTTAAAAACTCCCCAGGTGTTTCTAATGAAGCAAAGATTAAGAAATGGAGTTGGAATAAAACTTTTCAAAATCCTAAATGAAGAGAAGTTCTGGTTTTCCGGTAATTGAAAAATAAGTTTACCTAATCTTTGATCATCAGATATTTAAATTAATTCACAATATTGCTAAGGGTTTATTTTTCCTTCCTGACTTGCATATCTTTCAGTTTGTTTGTAATAGTGGAAAGAATGGATTAAAAATAACATCATACATTCAGATTATATTTACTTTGAGACTGAGCTTAATAATTTCTCCTCCTCTCATTAAGCAGTAGAAATCAAAAGCTGTAAGAGGACATCTAAATGTGGTGAACTGTTCCAGCCAGCATTCTCAGTGCTATGACCCCAAGAAACCTGACAAGAACAACTTCAAAGAAGAATATTTATTTCCTCACAGTTCTGGAGATTTTAGGGGTTCAGTCCATGTGAGGCCAGGTGAGATCTGCAAAACTCAGGGCATGTTGTGGGGAATAGAGAGAAAGAAAAGTGAAAGAGGAGAGAGAGAGAGAGAGAGAGAGAGAGAGAGAGCGAGCTCTGCTTTCACATCATATTGGCCAAAAGCAATAGAGCGAGCGAGGGGGAGGAGGGACCATATATATTTATATAGTCCCAAGGTCAGACCCCTAGCCAGCCATCCTCAGCAACCAAGCCCTACCTCCAGCGTGACTGCCTTGTCTCCTTAAGATCTAGGGGTATATTGTAAATCCAAGCCATAACATGAACTAAACTTCTATTCATTCGTTATTCAAATTATTTCTGATTCCTGATATCCCAAGCTTATTAAGAGATATAGAGATAGTAAGAATATTGATTACATGGCTACTATTAAATGAATTTTCACTTAAAACTCACACTAGGAAAATTATCTACACATGGCATTGAAATACCCACCTATTATGGAAGATATTTTTTTTTATGGTACTGGGTATTGAACCCAGGGGCATTTTACCTCTGAGCTACACTCCCAGCCCTATTTTTTATTCTTTTATTTTGAAACAGGGTCTTGATAAGTTGCAGAGGGCCTCACTAAGTAGCTGAGGCTGGCCACAAACCCAGATCCTCTGGTCTCAGCCTCCCAAGTACTGGGATTACAAGCGTGCGCCACCACGCCTGGCTTATGGGAGACATTTATGATTGAGACTTTTACAAGCATTTTCTCCTTTTAAAAATATATCTAAATTCATAAGCAAATTCTCTTAAGTGATGAGGCTATAACTGTGTCTCCCATTTCTTCAGAGGCTTTCAGCTTCCACAGGATGTGTGTGTGTGTGTGTGTGTGTGTGTGTGAGAGAGAGAGAGAGAGAGAGAGAGAGAGAAAGAGAGAGAGAGAGAGGGAGGGAGAGAGAGAGATGTTTCAGAGAATTGGCTTACATGATTGTGGAGGCTGGTGCATTAAAACCTTCAGGGTATCCCCACAGGCTGGGAAACCAGGAAAGAGTTGTTGCCATAGGTCAAGTTCAAGACATTCTACTAGCTGAACTCTGTTTCTCAAAAGACATCAGTCTTGACAAACTTCAGAGGCACCTAAGAAGGCAGTGGAATCCTGGAGCCTGGAGCCATTGTCTGGCCCTATCCAGACCCAAAGCCCTGCCACCCACCCAGAGTCAGCAGGATGAGCTTGAAGGCCCCACCCTCACTCCAGGAGCTGACCCAGCAGAGCCTGCCAGGGAATGTGTCCTCACCCAGCCCCCCTCTGGAGGTCCTACCTAAGCATCTGCTCACACCAATGTTTAAGGAGGCTTCTGAGGGAATCACAAGGAGGCCCTACAGGCCATGGTGCAGGCCTGGCTCCTCACCTGCCTCCCTCTGGGGCCCCTAATCAAGCAGTTCTGGAGTTTCTCCCTCAGCCCTAGACATGAAAAAGGCTCAGTTTGGCCTTTTTTGAGAGAGTAGGAATGCCTGGAGAAATTACACCTGGAGGTCTTAAAAGCTATCCTGAATGGGATCAATATGGTACTTGCCCAGAAGGTTCACCCAAGGTGTAAACTGCAAGTGCTAGATTTGAGGAACGTACATGAGGACTTCTGGACCAAGGGGTCTACGCCTTGACTGGGGCCCATGCAGCAGAGGCTGTGTGGGAGGAGTAGAGTGTGAGGCACGCTCCAAGGAGCATGAGGACGAAGCGTCTCACAGTACTCATAGACACTGCCATGGAAGAATGTAGTAAGCTGGATGTCTTTGATGCCTGCATCTTGATATGGGTCAAGAAGAGCAAAGCTTTTCTACACATGTGCTGTGTGAAGCTGAAGACCAGTTACAGCTTCTTCTATGAAATGCAGAAGGCTCTGCATGGCATCTGGCTGAACTGTATCCAGGAGCTAGAAGTCGGTTCTTCCTGGACTTGGGACAACATGAGAAAATTTGTCCCTTACCTGCCCAGGATGAGAAACCTTCACATCTTTTGTTTCTTCAAAATGAGTGTAGAAACACTATCTTCCCCCACACAAAATAGGTGGAATTCTCGCTTCTATGCTGGTCATTTGGGAAAGATGAAGAAACTCTAGGAGCTTTATATAGATGATAATACCTTTTTCCTTTATGGAAACCTGCATAAGATCCGTAGGAGCCTGACCCCACGGAAGACGCTTTTTTTGAGGTCGCCCTGTTACAGAATCAGACATAGAGCACCTGTCTCCAGTTCCAGCACCTGGATCTGAGGGACATCTCTATGAAGGAGTTCAGTCCCAAGCCCTTGTGAGTTCTGCTAACGAGAGTGGTTAGCACCCTGGAGATGCTAGTGTTAAAGACTGCGAGCTCACAGATGCCCAGCTCAATGCCCTGCTGCCAGCCCTGAGCCTCTGCTCCCAGCTCAGGACCTTCAGCTGTGGTGGGAACTGCATCACCATGGCCATCCGGTAGGCCCTGCTGTGCCACACTGCCAGGCTGAGCCTCTTAAGTCAAGAGCTGTGCCCTGTCCCTCTGAAGAGCCATGATCCTGCTGAGACTTCTCTGGAGCATGGTGAACATGCGGAACTTGGCCCGGTTGACCTGAAGTTGATGCAGGTCCTGAGGGACATAACAGCTTCCCATGAGGTCTGGTTTTGTACTTCCTGTTGTGTAACATGTAAACGGTGTGAATTCCACAGCTTGGAGCCCAGTGGCAGCTGGAAAGTCACAGGAAAATCTTGCTCTCAAACTTGGCACAGATGTGTCAGAACAGGAGTGAATAACGCATGTGCCAAGTGGTCACTTGGAAAGGAGATCTTGGAAGTAAGTGCATAATAAAGGGGACACACAGCCCAAGTTCTCAGGGTATGTGGGAAAAGAAAGGAATGGTGCTCCCAGGTGTTTGGCGCATGCCTGTATTCTCAGTACTTGGGAGGCTGAGACAGGAAGATTGCAAGTTCAAGGATGACCTCAGCAAGTAGTGAGACTCTCATCAACCTAGCAAGACCCTGTTTAAAAATATATATATGTAGGGCTGAGGATGTAGCTTGGAAGTAGAATGCCCCTGGGTTCAATCCTCAGTACCACACACAAAAAATGATTAAAAATAATAAATTAATTAATTAATTAAATAAATAAAATAAAAACACAATAAAAAGGTATTGGTGTAGAATCCCCTGGATTCAATCCCCAGTACCAAAAAAATAAAGAAAGAAAAAAGAAAAACAAACAAACAAAAGACATGAGTCTTTTTTCTTCTATGGTCTTCAACTGATTATTAGATGAGGTATATCCACAACTTAGAGGGTAATCTGTTTTATTCAAGTCTAATGATTTAAATGATAATTTCATCTAAAGACACCTTTACAGCAAAATCCAGGCTTTTGTACTATGACCTAGCCAAGTTGTTGCATAAAATTATCCATCATGATACTATAAAAATGGGGTATGAATTAATTTACTCTCTATCTTAGCCTCTTGACCAGTTCTTTAGATTCATTCATTTCAAAAGACAAGCAATGAAGAGATCTGAGTTACTGAATCCCCCTACCCATGGCCCTGCCATTGGAAAATCAGTGACTAATTCTGATTGTTACTATTACTATTACTAATTTGAATAATTATTTGCTATATTTTGCTGCTTTAAGCAAATTCTCAGGTGATAGAACAACATTTTTTCACATAGCCTTATATTCAAAATGTTTGAATATAACTATTGAATATCATTAGTAAAGCAATTCTAATCAAATATTCAGTAAAACCTTATGAGAGTTGCGATCATTTTCAAATATGTATGGGAAAGCAAACAAAAACTAATCATTGCAATTGTTACAAGCTCATGAATTTAAAATGAAAGGTGCTTATCAAACACTTAGACTAGTGTGTGGCTGAAATTAAGCTCACAATAAGTGGTATTGTTATTTTGATTACCACTTTATCTTTCTGTTAGTAAACATGTAATAAAATAGGGAAGATAAACAGGACATTTGGGCCTAAGGCCTATCTTAATCCAAACCCATGACCTTATTCATTGCTTAAAATAACTTTATACATTCCAAGTTTTTGAATGGAGAATACACTAAAATATAATCTCAAAATGTTGAAAGCAAATGAAGGACAATATTATCCCCCAAATTATCTTAATATCCCTTAGAGGGAAGAACTTTTGAGCAATGTGTACCAACCTAAATGTGTATCTTGCAATTGTTTATTTCTTGTCATTATAGAGACTGATTCATATTAATGCAACTATGAATGAATCTAGATTGTCAGTGTAGTATTCTATTAGAGGGAAAAAATAAAACTACTTAGGGAGATGTTAGGTAGAGAGCTCTTTAGTCTGACCTTTTGCTGATAAGTTGATGATGTTCTCATTAGCAGCAACCCTGCTGTTTGCCCTCAATAAAATATAACATCCTGCTGTTAACGCAATTTCCATTTTTGTGATTTAATGACACAATTATATTAAAGTTACTTTCTGAATAGATTAGGACTTTAGAAAAGATAAAAAAATGTTTTTGCAAATGTTCATTCTTTTTCTCCAAAACTAGAAAATATTTTTCACATAGGATGATTGTATATAGGATAAATCTGACTAAAAGTTTGACAATATTCAAATAATTTTAATATGTATTAAAGAAAACAATTGGTTATTAATCTTCATTATAAATATTTTAATGTTTTTTTTGGTACAGCTAATATTATTGTCCATGGAATTGTCAGTTCAGTTTCTGTTCTACCTTGGAAAATACTGCTTCTCCTTTTCTGAAATATTGACACTTCTTTTCATAATTAAATTGAGTGTTGATTTTTGTCTTGTCTTTAGATAATATTTTGTGAAGGGAAGCAGCCTATCATTATGGGAAGACCAGAGACTTTGAAATCCAGCAGAACTATGTTTAAATTTTGACTTTATCGTTCATTATATATGTGACCTTGAACAAGTTCTAGTCCCTTCTGGAACAGATTTAGTTTTTTAATCTGATTAAGGAATAAATGGAAATTAGATAAAATTTAAAAATCACATGGCTCATGGCAACTGTTGTCAAAGCCTAGGCTCTTTTAATTTGGGCACCTGATAATTTAATGAAGGAGGACACTAAAGAAGAAGTTTCTTTGTTGTTGAGTCTCTTGCCTTGACTTATGGGATACTTAAAGAATTTTTAAGTTATGTTACATATATTTTCACTATGGGACATTTTCAAGTTTGTTTCCTCCTATTGCGATTTAAGATTATGTCCATAAAATACTTTCAAGGTATTCTTAATTGTATTGGTCAATTTATGCAAAAAGGGCATAAAAATAAAAGCACAAAAGACAATATATAAATATAATATATATGAACATTATATATAAATATATATATGAGTATGGAGGTCCCTCTAATAGATTCCGCATGATAAGGGGACCATTACTGGACTGCCCTCGACTGCTACACATAAACACACACACACACACACACACA
>PVJS01017633.1:0-35912 GCA_004027185.1 Glis glis
GAGGCTGGCCGCGAACCCGGATCCTCCGGTCTCCGCCTCCCAAAGTACTGGGATTACAAGCATGCGCCACCACGCCCGGCTATGTGATATCATTTTAATAAATACATATAGACAGAAACAATATCAGCAAAACCTATGTACATATACATGTGCATTACATGTATATAAACGCATAGATATTAGAATGTGGGGGGTACATAGATGTAGGAGTGTGGAAATGGGTAGGAAAAATACACAATAAACTATAAAGATTAGCCAGGGTAATTAGGAGTGGAATAGGAAATGCTAGAGAAGAGAAGGAAAACTACAAAAGTTTTCATTAAATGACTTTGAGTTTTTCTCTAGTTGCAGACATCATCTGTGTGTAATAGGTACAGATCTGACTGAGAAAACTATTACAGTTTGAAGATTAAAAGAATAATTTATAGGGCTGGGGAAAACTTAAGTATAGCCTATGATGAGGAATCCTCAGGTTTTCCAATAAAACCCAGGACTTGAAAGAGAAGAGAAAGTAAGAGGAAACATCACGTTACAATTCCTGTTGTACATAGGGTAGAAAAGAAAAAGCTATGAATAGAGACGTAAAATTCTGCACATTTTCTCTTGTGGAGGATAATAATTTATTTCCCATGTGGGATAATATCTGACTAATTTGAATATAATTTTATGTTATATAAATTGAAATGTAAAATTTGCAAATGACTTGGAAAACAAAATGAATTAAAACAATAAATAGGAACTTTTAAAAACTAAATAAATCAAAAATTATTTTTGAAATTTTGAGCAAACTAAAAAAGAAAAGTTGACCAGAATGAAAGAAATCATCAAGAGGAAGAAAGGAAAGAAAGAAGAAAGAAAGAATTAAAAGCAGAGAGAAGTATTTTAATGACAAAATAAACATAGTATAAAAGAAATAATAAATGTAATTTTATCTAAATTTATAGTGTGAAATATATAAACATAAAAACAGGAATATTGAAGATTTAATAATATTATTACTGTGTTTGAGACAAATAATACAAAACATTCTTACAGAGAATGCACATTTTTTACATTCATCTATACACTTATAATCTGATATCCAATAACGCCAAACAAAACTGTAAATATATTTATTTATTTATTTATTTATTTATTTATTTATTTTTGCTGTGCCGGGGATTGAATCCAGGGGCATTCTACCACCGCGCTACACCCCCGGCCCTATTTTTTATACTTTATTTTGAAACCAGGTCTCATGAAGTTGCAGAGGGCCTCACTAAGTAGAGAGAGAGAGAGAGAGAGAGAGAGAGCTGAGGCTGTCCACGAACCCGGATCCTCCGGTCTCCACCTCCCAAAGCACTGGGATTACAAGCATGCACCACCACGCCCGGCAAAAATGTAAATGTTTAAATTAAGAAATAATATGGACTATATTTTTGCTTGATGCGCAATAGAAATTAATTATTTAGTAAAAGTGAAAACAAAATCACTGTCACCTCGAAATTTAAAAAAAAAAAAAAAAAAAGAAATGACTCTGTCTTCCAACAACTGCTTTTAGGGTATGCAAACTCATGGTACATACCGTAGCAATGACTACATACACAGGAAAATCAAAGGTTTTAGGTAGTATATGACCTAACAAGTACATTAGTAAGGGAAAGATTTCTTATTTTCTCTTAAATGACCTATAAATTACCTTCCAAACCTGGGGTTACATAATAAAACTATTCCTATATATATGATTCCTACATAAACAATTAATTTGAATATTTTAAGGCGTCTTTTCATTAGAACTTCTGGAAATTATCACTATCTTGACTTTTACGTAACCTAAAAATACATAATGCTTCTATAATTAAAGCCCTGAGCAGCAGGACTGTTTACCTAAATGATACTATTCTTGCCAAAAGTTGGCAAAAATCTTTAAGGACAAAAAGGACTAAAGAGTTTAGAACTTCTAGTTTAACATTTTCTGGAAAACTACTGTCCTGCCCATTCCAATGAATTCAAGACAGAAACAAAGCCAGAAAACATTTATCTTCTACCTTGGATATGCAACAGTTTATAAGGAGGTTAAGGAATAGAAAAGTGGAAGCGGTAAGCTCCTTCATTAGCTGGATTCATAACTTTCTATTACAGCAGAATTCAAAAGCTATAGATATTTTGCAACTCCTCCACACAGATTTTTTCCTTCCTCCCTTCCTCCCTTTTTCCTTTCCTTCCTTCCAGTTTTTAGTATGGTGTTTTTTTTTTTCTAAATCACATTTTCTAAGTCCCCTGGAAATTGCTTTCTGTGTAAGTGAATTGCTTTCTGCACAAGTGATAGGTCTAAATTATCACAATGGTAAAGAGAAAAAATCCAAGGACGTTTATGACCATGTCTTTATCACTTTTGTTTTGTAGCCAAACTATAGTAAAATGTGCAATATATAATTAGTGGAAGTGAGATATAATTCCATTGCCAGGAAGAAATCTCAGCTTCTATGACTTCCTTTCTTCATCTGTAAACAGAGTCAGCATCACAGAACTTTTGTGAGTGTTCTATAAGAAACTGTGTGTAAAAGCACATTAAAAACTGTAATAGTCAGTGCATATCTTTTCAAGGCTGTGAATACCTAGGCCTCAGGTTAAGGCTAGATCTCATGAGGACTTCTTTTCCTTTAGGTAGTTTATCGGCTTTAGGATGTGCTGCCCTCATGTGGATGGTACCTGACAGTGCTTGCTAGAGATGACAAATCCAAATTATTAGTATTTCGTAATTTTACTGATGGAGTAAAAATAAAATTAATCTAGATGTACTTGTGCATATTAGAAAGCTTGTTATTTTTACATAAATATATAACATTATGTGTGTGTTATAAAACAAGCTACGTTTGTACATGTATACATAGATACACAAAGCCAAGATGAACTGTCACAGAATATGTAATAGGAAGTTTTACAGCTATTCTCTAGTCACTTGTTTCCTTCATATTTAGCAAGAAAGGCCTTTGCAGGTTGGGTTAGTGCTGTTTATAAGTTAGGATAATTATATAAGAACATAAAGTTTAGCCAGGTTTCATTAGCAACAAATAGGATCTGTTAATATGCTACTTAAAATTAATGTTAAATCATAACTAAGCTCTCCTTTAGAAGACTATAGTGGCCTATAGTGCCTATCAAGTTGAATTAAATGTGTTCTTTCTCGCTGAAACTAGAATTACAGATTGGTTTTTGTTTAGATTTTTTGTTTCAAGTTTAATTATTTTATTTTAATAAAATGTTCTTATGGAGAGCAGATAGTTTTGAAATAACATTCACTATTATTACATAAGATTTAGTTGCCATCATTTCAAGAGACATAAGAAATAAAAAATGCAATCATCAGAAAGAAAACATTTGTGTCTCTGTTTAAAAGTTTTGCAAACAATCTTTCTGTTCTTTGTTATGAAAAGTCTACTAGGTGGCTCTTATATAGCAGGAAAATAAAAGATTATTTTGTAATTTTTTTTCCTTTCATATGTGACAGCACTCTATGCCATTACAAGTAACCAGGAAATAGATGCCAGATGGTTCCCCTCCATGCTGATGGAAGCCATCTATCTAGGAGGAATGACTTTGTCCAATTTTGTTACCCTTAAGATTAGTAGGTTGTAGCTGAGCATGGTGGTGCATGCCTGTAACCCAAGTACTTGGGAGGCTGAGACAGGAAGATCTCAGATTTGAGAATAGCCTCAGCAACGTAGTAAGACCCTGTTTCAAAATAAAAAATTAAAAAATGGCTGGTGGTGTAGCTTGAGGGGTGAGGTAGAATGCCCCTTAACTCAATCCCCAGTACCAAAGAAAAAAAAAATTAGTGGGTTGTCACATCTGTGATTATAGTTGGAGAAGAATCAGACACACATTTATTACATGATAAATGTGGCATTACTTTAGTAATAAAGTATATCTCCAAATATATTATATCAAATTTTAATATCAATTGATTAAGATCCCATTTCATCCCAGTGCTATATTTTTATCCCTTTATCCAATGTATTTTTCATGCCATCATTCATTTTATATTTTTACTTTTCAGCAATGTTGTACTTGAATTTGTTTCCTTTGTGTACTTAATTTTAAATTGATATTATAGAGATATAATATATGAAACAGATATCTCCATGGCACAAAAAGAAAGAAATTAAATGCTATTGGACTGTCAAACATATAGGTTAGACCTAAGGATAGTGTTTGTAGACAATACAAAAAATAACAAAAAAGTAAGAGGGGCTGCTCAGAAGAATAGACTAAACTAAACTAAGCTAAAACAATATTTTCAAGACATAATTTTGCTAGCTAGGTGTTAATCCTTTCTACACTCAATATTTTAAATATTTTAAATCCAGTAAAAGTAATTTTGATGAAAAGATCAGAAGATGCTCTTTTTAGTTCAATTTTTAAATAAATATTGTTTCATCGATCTAATGCCCACTGCTATACACAGAATATTGGCTATTGTTTCTCCCTGTACCTGGGAATCAAAGACCTAAGCTATTATCCTGAAGTGTTAAGATTTTGATAATCCATAAATGTATGATTAAAAGATAATATTAATATCATCTTTGGTTATGCATATGGAATCTTGATTCCAATACTAGATATAAAGAAACAGTATAAAATTTTTACAAGGTAGCTTTGATGTTTCAGAAATGTAATTGAGTTCTTCTGTATTATGTTTGTACTCCTATGCATTAACAAATATACAATTTCAAGGGAATTCTTTCAAAAGCAACAGAATATATTAGTCCTCTAAAAGATAAGCCCAAGATATTCCTAAAATATACCAAAAAGAATAAATGATTTTATGTCTCAGAAAAAAATCGAGACCTCAGTACCAAATGTCCTTTGTTACAGCATAGTTTGGTATCTACATGGCTATTTCTAGAGGAGGTATGAATAGAAATATTTATTTTTTTGTTAGAAAATAGAATCTCCTGAGAATAAGAGGAAAATGTATTTTATATGAGAAGGCAGTTTAATTGATGTGAGAATTTTTTTTACTAAGGTTTAGCTTTCTCTTATTTGAAATTCTATAGGAATTGCTGAAATTATAAGACCTTGCACACTTAGGAAAGTGAATACAGAAACACTACCTTGATGAACACAGGGATTTCCTCCAGGTACGCTGAAATAAGTATAGATATGAATATTATCCTGAGTTTTAATTTTTCCTCTGTCATATTTTATTGTCCCATATCTCCAAACCTCAGGCAATCTTGATAAAATATTAAATAAGCAATAATGTTCTCTTCTTAATTTTGAGTACATGAGTACTCATAGTAAGAGCGTGAAAATGGAAAAGCAGGGAGAAGCAGAATTTGAGGAGGATAGAAAGAAAAGCACTCGTTTTATTTAATAAGAGAGACTACTTTTGTGTTTAAAATTGTTTTACATATAGGTTTTGTATATACCTTGTTAAATTTATGCCTACTGATACTATCTTTCTTGTGGGATTAAGAACATAATAACTCTCATAGTATGCTTTATTGGCTATTACTTGCAAAATATTTTGCTCATATCTCATCTTAAATTTTGTCTTCCTCTTTTCCTATACATTCTTGCACTTTCTAATAGTTTTCCAAATAAACAGGCATATGAGCTGCAACTGAACATAGATTACCTCTTCCCTTTCAATTTTTGTCTGATTTTATTGTTTATATTTCCAAATGTGTGTTTCCAATAGTGGCAAAGATAATCGCCTTCACTGGTTTCTTTTTTATTTTTTGTGGTACTGGAGATTAAACCCAGGGTGCTCTAAAACTGAGATACACCATCAACCCTTTTTATATTTTATTTTGAACCAGAGTATTGCTAAGTTGCTGAGAATCTCTCTAAGTTGCTGAGAATGGCCTCGAATCTGCGTTCCTCCTGGCTCAACCTCCTAAGAACTGGGATTACTGGCGTGCACCACCGCATCCACCTCCTTCATGTTTTATTTTCAAATTTAATAGAAATAACTCTAAAATTTCCTAATAAATTAGGTTACCGGTTTATTAGTCATGTTTATTAGTCATGTTAAAATATTGAGTAATTTTTCTTTACTGAATGTATTCTCTGTCAGTTACAGAATTGTCAGCTTTTGTCAACTGTCTTTCTTCTATGGAAGTAATTATATGGATTTCTTTTTAGTTCTATTAACATATGAATTATACTAATGGATTTCCTATTAATGGATACCACTTAATTTTAATTTATTTTAATACTTTTTTTGAAATATACTGTTAATATTTTACTTAAGGGTTTTTTTTTTTTGCGGTACCAGGGATTGAACGCAGGGGCGTTCTACCTCCGCGATACGCCCCCGGCCCTATTTTTTTTTTATGCTCTATTTTTGAAACCAGGTCTCACGAAGTTGCGGAGGGCCTCACTAGGTAGAGAGAGAGAGAGAGAGAGAGAGAGATAGGGAGAGAGAGAGAGAGAGAGAGAGAGAGAGAGAGCGAATGCGCGTGTGCGCGCACATGTGCGCGCGCGCATGCGCGCTGAGGTTGGCCGAGAACCGGGATCCTCCGATCTCCGCCTCCCAAAGTACTGGGATTACAAGCGTGCGCCACCACGCCCGGCTACTTAAGGGTTTTTTTATGTGTGTATGTGTTATCAGTCATAGAGTCTAGAGAGATCTTATCTCATTCTGACAAAGAGAATAGTATCTTTTGTGGCATTCAAAGTTCACGGGGAATAAATAAAATGGTGTTTTTAAAAAGTACATTTTAATCACTTTATGGTTACTCATGTAGTCAACTACTTTATAACTCTGTAGTCAACTTGCATTCAGATCCTGGCTATGTCATTAAATCTCTCAGTGACACAGGGCAAATTCCATAAACTTTTGGTGCCTTAGGCATTTTGTTGAAGAGGGAGATAATAATAAGACCTACCACAAAATGTTGTGTTAAGAATTAAATTGGTTAATGTACATAAAATACTGAGGATAGCACAAGTAAATAACCCATAAATGTTAAATCACCGAAAACTGAAAATGCAATGAAACAAAATTCATATTGAAAAATAATGAAGTGCATAAGATTAAACACAGGAAAGATTGTTCTTAAGGCTGTAAAGTATGAAGAGTTCCTTGAGAATGCTCTGTGTGGTAGACTGTGTGCAATAGAGCTGTCATAATTCTCCTCCCACTCTGACTCTAGGCATGGCCAGTGAACCTGTTTGACCTAATAGAACTCAACAAAGGTAAAATGTGACTTGAAAGCATCGTTCTTAAGAACCTTGTACATATCGCCTTCACTGTCGTAGAATAGTGCCAAAGTCCAGCTGGATATCAGTTTTTCACATGATGATCTCAGAATACTGTTCCAAGAGAGTGAGGGCAACGGCCACCATCAATGACTTAAGTGACAGTATCTTAGACAATCTAAATAAAGCTTATTAGGCAGAACAGAATGTGGTAGCAGACACCTGTAATCCCAGTACTTGGGAGGCTGAGCCAGGAGGATTGCAGGTTGGAGGCCAACCTTAACAACTTAGTGGGATTCGCAGCAACTTAGCAAGACACTGTTTTGAAATAAAAAATAAAAGGACTGGGGATGTAGCTCAGACGTAGAATGCCCTGGGTTCAATCCCCAGTACCAAAATAAATAAATAAAATAAAAACTAAAAAGGGATGGGGGGTATAGCTCAGAGGTAGAATGACCCTGGATTCAATCCCCAGAAAAGTTTATTAGGTAGGGTTATCCACAGAAACAGAACCAACAAGGTGTGTGTGTGTGTGTGTGTTGTGTGTGTGTGTACAAAATTCATATTGAAAAAGCAAAGTATATAAAATTGAACATAAGAAAAGAGAATTAGTTCCCAGGGCTGTTAAGGATGAAGAACTCCTTGAGAATGCACTGTGTGGTAGACTGTTTGCAATAGAGCTGACATAATTCTCCTCCCACTCTGACTCTAGGTTTGGTCCGTGAAATTGTTTGACCTAATAGAACTCAACAAAAGTAAAATTTTACTTCAGAATATGAGAGAGATAGAGATAGAGAGACAGAGAGATAGAGATAGAGAGTGACAGAAAGGAATTGACTCATACAATTTTGGGGTCTTGGTAAATCCAAAATCTGCAGAGTAGGCCAGCAAGTTTTAGACCTAGAGAAGAGCTGAAATCTGAGCCCCAAAAGCAGTCTGCTGCAGAATTCCTTCTTAAATGAAATTGGTCTTTCTTCTGATAAGGACTTCAACTGACTGGATGAGGTCCATCCACATTATGAAAAGTAATTTTCTAAAATGTTAATCTTATAAAAAAACACCTTGACAAAAATACCTAGAATAATGTCAGCTGGCATTATTCTACCTGGGCATCATGATCCACTCAAGCTGACACATAAAATTAATCATCACATAGGTCACCAAATGACTCAAAGCCACATGAATTACCTCTGGGAGATCAGCAGAATGGCCCACCAGCCCAGCACACACTCTTGACCCACAAAATTGGCGCCAAGTCAAATTATTATTGGAAGCTATTAAATTTGAGGATGACTTTTTCCCCACAATGATAAATGATACACATAGCTCAGAGTTTAAAATGATAATATATTTGATGTTAACTTTTCAAGTGCTTTTAAAACAGTAATAAATACATCAGCACATGATAAACATTGTTTTCTTGCAAATCAGCTTACTTGTAAACCTTGACATTGGAGATACTTTAATCTTTGTTATTCAGAGTGTGTTCATGATAAGCAATAAATATAGCTATGTCATTGGATTGGGGGCAAGTGGATCATGTCCATGAAAAACTTCAACTTCAGCAACTTTTCTTGCTATACAGAGTTAATTAGATGACTTTGCCCATATGTTTGTGAGGGAGGTTGAGTGAAACAATGCTCTTTTCCATATAGAAACTAATTAGAAACATACAGAGTCTTCAGGACTACTGTGTCCAATTTTCAATATACATTTTGCTTATTTTGAGTCTCTTGTGCAATTGTGCATCACTCTGATAAATATTTCCAAAATTAATGGCTTGAATCATTCTGCTATGTGTTGAGATCAACATTTAACAACTGGTAGCAAGTAAAAATTCTGGATGAGAAAAAAAATTTTTCTATAACATATTTTATGTATTTGAATTGAGGTTTACAACATAGAGACCCAAGTTTTATTTTTTTTTAAATCAAAGTTACCAAAGAAATTTCTTGTATTAAAAGGATGCATATGTATTACCTAGACACATTATGATAAAATAATAATATAAGAATAATGTAAATCAAATATATACGCATATACTCAAAGAGTTGTTGACTTCACTATTATCTTTTGTGACAGGGATTGTGAAAAGACATTAGGGCATGATCAAATAGATTTTTAATTAAAAATATAGGGATCAAAGAAATTAACTATCACACATGCTATCTTCCAGTTGTGAAGGCAAAAGATGTATTATTAAATGTACAATCTGGGTGTAGTGGTGCATGCCTGTAATCCCAGTACTTGGGAGGCTGAAATAGAAGGATCGCAGATTTGTGACCAGCCTCAGCAAGTTAGGCAGGCCCTCTGCAACTTAGTGAGACCCTGTTTCAAAATAAAAAGTAAAATAGGGCTGGGGTTGTAGCTCAGAGGTAGAATGCCCATGGGTTCAATCCCCAGTACCACACATAAAATCTATTATTTATTTATTTATTTATTTATTGCGGTACCAGGGATTGAACCCAGGGGCATTCTACCTCCAGGCTACACCCCCACCCCTATTTTTTTTCTGTATTTTGAAACCGGGTCTCACTAAGTTGCGGAGGGCCTCACTAAGTAGCTGAGGCTGGCTGCGAACCCGGATCCTCCTGTCTCAGCCTCCCAAGTACTGGGATTACAAGCGTGCGCCAACACGCCCAGCTACAAAATCTTTTTTAAAAAAACACACAATAATTCAGAAAAGTTTTTATATGATATCTTGTGTTAAAATATTTTCTTGAAGATTCATTCTATTTAGCTGAGGTTATACTAGCAATTCAAGAATGAAGAAGTTATTCTATCCAACATTCACAACTTCTCTTTTATCTAGATCGAACCTGCACTCTATGAATTGACGGAATATTTGTAGTCAAGTGTGTGCAAACCAAGCAGACTTGAACAAGAGCTGTGTAGTGAGTGGTATGTAGTGAGCTGTTCTCCTGAGTGTCGCCTCCAGTATCATCATAAAGTGTGTGTCTCTGGGGGATCTACTCCCTATTTACAATCTATATGAGACTTATTGTCATATTTATTTATCAACTAAAACAAAAATGGTGATGTTCTACGGCATTAGTTAGTTATTATTAAAGATGACCTATTTGGGACACAATGCCAAAAGATATAATAAATTATTTTTTTGCATCAAAATGTTTACATTAAAAAATGATAATTTTCATCCTCAAGGATGTTGCATAATGAAAGTGCAGCTGGGCGTGTTGGAGTATACCTGTAATCCCAGTGCTTAGGAGGCTGAGACAGGAGGATCATGATTCAAGGCCAGACTTAACAATTTAGCGAGACCCTGTTTCAAGATAAAAAAATGAAAAGGGCTGAAGGCGTAGCTAGGAGGTAGAGTGCCCCTGGGTTCAATCCCCAGCACCAAAATAAAAGAGAAAAAGAAAGTGTGCAACTTTAAAACATTTATTTAGTGATCTAAAAATGCTATCTTTTAAAAATATATGTCAAAGATCAATAAAATTGCTCACTCATCATTATAGGGTTCAGCTAAATAAATAAATAGAATAAAGACATTTTAATTAAATTATTTTTATAATTAAGAATAAAAATGATACTTTTACATCACATGAGTTTAAGAGATATTCATTCCACATAAGCCAATAATACTCCTAGGACTAGTAATCACTATCAGTCATTATTTCAGATTCATCACTGATCGATAACAAAGGCAATATTCCATGCAATTACTTGTCAGGGAACCAACAGAAGGGTACACCTTTAACAAATTTTAATCAGGTTCATACTGTAATTGGTGGGGATTAAGTGTAAACAAATCTATTTAATCTTTTCTTCACCTAAGATCATATTCCTGATCATATCACTTTTACTCAGCTAGGATTTATTTAAATTCAACTTTTTTCTAATGTCAAATTAGTGTTTCTGTACTTCCTGCAGGAACTTCAGGTAAGAGATTTATAAACTTTATGACAATCGATACATAATGTACATTTGGACTTATTTTACGTTTCCTTCTAAAAGAAATACTAATCATTATAAATTTGTGGTTTAATTTTTGGATTGCTTTATTGCTTCCCTTTGAAAAAGTTTTCAGTTCTATTCTGAAGTAATCTCAAACATTTTCTACCCAGATTTTACATTTCAAAAATAAGTTTTTACATATCAAAGGACGTGCATTATGGAGCAATAAATCAAGAGTCTTGCTCAAGTGTGGACTCATTGACCTCTTTAAAGGTTCATCCCATAGCCACAGTTCCTTCTAGTGGGGAGATAATCTATTCCTTTGTACATAAGGTAACAAAGTTTATGTTACCTTCATTTGTTACCTTCATTTGTTACATAAGGTAACAAAGTTTATGATGGTATATGGTAAAGGCACCACTGATCACTATGGTCCTTAAGATAACAGAAGTATAAGAGAATGCAAAATGTCATCCTTTGGTGATAGTTTATTTTCTTAATATTGTATAGTGGATTTTTAATATTCATGTATTTTAAAATTTATATATATTAAATATACATGAAATAAGTTTCCTACAAAGCCAATTTGTTTATTTACAAAAGAGAAAAAATGTTTCTCTGAAGAAAATTCTGTTGTAAAAGCAATAACCAATTTTTATAATATAAATACCATGCTTTTCCCTTTTTATGCAATTAGGCAAAGTACATCTTATAATATCATTGTCTATGATATAGTTAAATATTCTATCTTCTTGTTAAATATTTAACTTCCTCTTAGAATTTGTCAGATTTTATAAGTATATTAATCATATTTTAACCATAATCTCTTTCAAAATTTTCTGGAAAGGGTAGGTTAGCTTTTAATGATTTTGAAGGTCAGAACAATTAAAATCACATGTTCACACTCTTGCTTATGGTTATTTTTTACAGCCTCTTTACATATTTCTTGTCACTATAATCCCTTTATTTCATTTTCTATTTAATTCAAGACCACAAATCAATCTAAAATTTAACATCCACAGGTTGAGATGTTATTTAATATTGGCAATATTTCTGAGATGTTTAAACAAAACATCAAAGTTTTCTTATGGCATGATATTGGTTGCCTTTGTGAACACTGCTCATTATACACATCCAGGTACTCCATACTTCAAAATAAGTATTAGGATCATTTCACTTATGAAGATGTTCCTACCCTCTCCCCCTCCTGTATACCCCCACAAAAAGCTGGACATGATCCTTATCCCATAGAACTCTGAACCTTTTACCTGTGTCATTTCAGCAAAAGACACCTGTCATTTTCTATAGGTAGGAGAAGGAGAAGAGATTATAGGAGAAAGATAAAAAAATGTGACTCCAGGCACTATACTTGTTTCTTAATAAATATAATTTTATTATTTAATTGCATATTTATACTATATGGTATATGTATTATTACATAATAATTTATGGATTTATTGTATAGTTACTCATTTTTAGTATTTTAATATTAAATATTATGTTCTTTATTTTTATTGGGTTACTTTATATACTCATGACAGCTTCTTAAATGGTTTTGATTTCAATCTTAGATATGAGAAAACCAAGTTTCATAAATGTTATGAAGCAAAATATTAAGCTCAGATTCCTTGGCCTAATTGATCCTAAATATGCTGACTCTGATATACTATGCCAATTTGTTGTTACAGTATGTATGTACTTTTCTTATTTTCCATTGATAAACTATAAAATAACTGTGGGAAAGATCTTTTATATTCATTTTCCACATTGTAGGAAATGCTGTGCATAGTAAGTACCAATGAACACATAGTAACTAAATAAAATACTATATTTCAATTGTCTAAAACCAGATCTGATTTTCTAGTAGTAAATAAAATGAATAAAACAGTATTAGTCAAACACAACCAATTACCCATTCTAGAATATATTTTAAAGTATCCTATTGTATAACTATGGACCAGGCTGATATCAGCAGGCACACCATAAAATCTTTTGCAGAGAGCTTTGGATTGAAATCTGTTCACAGAAATGGTATGATCACTCTGCTTAAACCTTAAATGGTAGTTTATAAAAGGTAACTTAACTGTTCTAATGAAACAGTCATTGTTTTACTATTGATTATCTTCGGTGATAAGAAAACTCAGTTTTAAGAGAATCTCTGGTTATTCACAACACATAGTAAAAAACATGGAGTTTTCACCAATATCATTTTACATGGATGACTTGGTCCTATAGTATTCACTGTGTGTTATGAAATTTTATATTGTGTATGCATGTTTTAGGAAGTTTGCAGTTCATGCCAATCCTTTACAGTTGATAAGGTAACATAATATATTCTGATGGGGCAATCTGTCCTCATGGTTAATACAATAGGTTCTGGGACCCAGAGATCCTTAAGGTTGCTACCACTAGTTCCTTTCTTAGGTTGTTGTATGTTGTCAAGTTACTCAACTTCTTTGGGCAGTGGTTGCTTCTTTGATGTGGGAATAATTATAGCACCCACTGAATTGAATCTTTTCAAAATTATCAGTTAATGAAATTAATATATGCAAAACATGTAAAATGTGTGTCATACAGCAAGAGCTTAATAAATATTAGCAATCATTAAAGACTAAGTCTATATGTATGATAGTTTTTATTCACCCAAGCTAGCTAGCTTTTGAGCAGCATTATTAGTGTTCTTAAATCAGCAATTTTCTTCAAATAGACCATATTCATTAGAACCATTTTCCATAATCTCTTGAATATATTATTTGTATATGTTTTATTTACTTATATTTTTCCTCAGTGATTAACAAAATAATTTCTTAAGCAAATATAATAAATTACACTTACAACATGTGTTTGTACTCACATTTTAGTCTAATAATCTTATTTGTTAATAGTATTATAATAATATTTGATTATTGATAATGGAATTATATGAACTATTACATATCAAAAATATATAGCATCAGCATCCCTACATATCTGAGTGAATTCTGGTCCAATCTGAGGTTACAGTATGTAGGCCTGAGTATAGAGTTGAAATATATAAAGGCTTCAATCAATTTAATAACAAAAAATGAACAACTATGAAATACAAAAAGGAGAAAGGGTTGAAGGATTAAGTTCATGAGAAGGATCAGAGCACAGAAACCACAATCCAAGCTAGAGCAACAGTTTTTAAAGGTAATTCAATTCCATTAATTCTAAACCTGTAATTGCCATAAAATATGGAGCTACTAGATCTCATATTTGGTAGAGGGAAGGCTCTTAGGAGTATACATGTTTTGGATCAAAACTGAGAAATATTTTTCTCTTTCCTTTTTGCTTGAAAAACAGAGAAATTTGTTTGTCTCACATCTCCTCAAATCTTCTGTACCAAGCCACATCATGTTAAGCAACCTTCTGCTGTGGTGGTCTCTTCAGATCAGCCTCCTAGGAACCAGTCTTGGTGGGAACATTTTGATTTGGCCCATGGAAGGCAGTCACTGGCTAAATATAAAGATAATTATAGATGAGCTGATTGCAAAAGAACACAATGTGACTGTGCTAGTTGCCTCTGGTGCACTTTTCATCACACCGACATCTAGCCCATCTCTGACATTTGAAATATATAAGGTACCCTTTGGCAAAGAAAAAATAGAAGGAGTGATCAAGAATTTTGTTTTGACATGGCTTGAAAATAGACCATCTCCTTCAACCATTTGGAGATTCTATCAGGAGATGGCTAAAGTCATCAAGGACTTCCACATGGTATCCAGAGAGATCTGTGATGGTGTTCTTCAAAATGAAAAGCTGATGGAAAAGCTGAAGAAAGGCAAATTTGAAGTCCTGTTGTCAGATCCAGTATTTCCTTGTGGTGACATAGTAGCTTTAAAACTGGGAATTCCGTTTATCTATTCTTTGAGGTTTTCTCCAGCCTCAACAGTGGAAAAGCACTGTGGGAAGGTACCATACCCTCCTTCCTATGTCCCTGCTATCTTATCAGAACTCAGCGACCAAATGTCCTTTGCTGACAGGATAAGAAATTTCATTTCCTACCATCTGCAGGACTACATGTTTGAAACTCTTTGGAAACCATGGGATTCCTACTATAGTAAAGCTCTAGGTATGTAACAATTTTTTGTTTTACTACTTGAATATGAACAAGCATACCCTTGAGTCAAGTCTTTAATTCACTATATTTCTTATTTCAATTCTACATATTGATGTACTATCTTACTATTACTTGATAGCAGGAAAGATAAAATGAATTATACTGGCCAAAGAGGTGGATCACACCTATGACCCTAGCTTCTCTAGGCTGAGACAGACGGATTGCAAGTTCAAGGTTAGCCTCAGCAACTTAGAGAGGCCCTGGCTCAAAATAAAAAATAAAAAGGGCTGGGGATATAGCTTAGTGGTAAAGCACCCTGGGGTTCAATTCCCAGTACAAAAAAAAAATAATAGTAATTATTATACTGCAGAACTAGTGTGCCTTTTCTAATTCTGTGAACTTAAAAATAGTAACCAAGTTATTTTATGTATAAAACACAGTGACAAATCCCTTATTTTAAAAATAGGACTGGACCTCACTTAAATAGTACGTCGTAAATAGAAATTGCCTTAAAACTGAAGTGGTTGGTGTATGGAGAAAGCTGGAAGAGATTAAACTTTCAACAAGTCCATTATTAGTATAGACACTTAGTGTCTGTTTGCTTAAGAACATAGATATACATAGTCTCTGATCACTGCTTAATAAAGACTAATGCAAAAATAAAAAAATACTTGGAGGCATTATCACTTTTATTTGTCAGGTGTGAATTTAAGGGGAAACACGACTGTTTATCAGAACAATGTATTCACATTGTTTATTTGTGAATTCCTGAAGTGTGACATAGTGCTTATATGATGGATATAAATATAATCAATGTTTATTAGCATCAAAAAGCCTGTATTAGCCAGGTGCTGTGGCACATGCTTGTAATCCCAGTACTTGGGAGACTGAGACAGGAGGATCACAGGTTCACGGCCAACCTCAGCTACTTAGTGAGGCCCTCTGCAACTTAATGAGACCCTGTTTCAAAATAAAGAATAGCCAGGCGTGGTGGTGCATGCTTGTAATCTCAGTACTTGGGAGGCGGAGACCAGAGGATCCAGGTTCGCAGCCAGCCTCAGCTACTTAGGCCCTCAGCAACTTTGTGAGACCCGGTTTCAAAATAAAGTATAAAAAATAGGGTCGGGGGTGTAGTGCGGAGGTAGAACACCCCCTGGGTTCAATCACTGGTACCTCAAAAAATAAAAATAAAAATAAAAATAAAAATAAATAATAAAAAATAGGGCTGGGGTATAGCTCAGAGGTAAAATGCCCCTGGGTTCAATTCCCAGTACCGCAAAAAAATAAATAAGTAAATAAATAAATAAATAAATAAAGCCTGTATTGATCGTGTTCATGTATCTAAAAATTAGTCTAAAAATTAAGTAGATTTGTTCATTTCCCATGACTCTGAATTATTTAATTTACTCTTCACTGATTATAGATTTTCTACTATTCAGGCACTTTCTTAGATAGGGAGACTTTCATAAAGTATGTGATATGAGATGAAAGCCTGGCTTCAAGGATCTCAGTCTAGCAGAGATGTCGGACATAAAAAGGAATATTTACAATGTGAATATGTAGGTAATATGTATGAAATACAGATAAATTCTATAGGACATAGGCATTATTTGACAGGGAGAGAGTGGTATTCTGAAAACCTCTAGTGTCAAGGTAATGCATAAGGGAATTTTTAAGCAGTGAATATGTTTTCCTGCAAAATAAGTGTGGGGAATGAAGCTGTGCCCTAAATTGAAGACTTCAAATACTTGGTATTACTGATGATTTATTTCTGAAGGTCAAAGTGTGAGGTGGAGAGACATGAGAAAAAATGCTAGTGACATCAAGAGTGCAAGAGTGGATAAGGCAATTTTCAAAATATCTTCCATGTTATGCTAAGTACTTCAGTTTTCATCTAATAAGCGATCGGGAACACTTTAAAGGGATGCATTTTGACCAGATTGACATTGTATGTAAAACACCTGGACAGATGCGGAGGCCCTTGAAACTAGGTTACTGCATGAAACTAGGAAAGATGTTGAGTGAGATTAGCCTGTCACAGAAAGTGAGTGGTCATATGTTTTCTCTCATATGCGGAAGCTAGGGAGTAATCCAGATAGCGGAGGGACTTTATATAATAGAGGGGAAACCCCAGTGGAGCAAGGGAGGTGGTCAAGGGGAGGGTTTGGGGGGGAGAGGAAGGATCAACGAAGGAATCACTTCCTTTGACATTATGTATATATGTGAGAATACCAATACCAATCTCAATATCTTGTATGGGAAAGTGGGGGAGTGAGGAGGGAGCCAGGAGAAAACCCACCAAGTGCTGTGTGCATGTATGTCACTATACTATGAATTGCATTATGATGTGAGACTATATTGCACCAATAAAAGTACTAAAAATGGAAAAAAGAAAGATGTTGTAAGGTATGTGCTAGGAAAGTAGCTTATGAATAGAGGAAAATAATGTAGTATTAGACTTCAGAGTAACACAATTAGGAAAGCAATCTCTTGAGACACCATTGAGTCTTACCAGTGTGTAGTCACAGAAAAGTAATTCAGTCTCCTTTCATCCATACCACATTTTTCTCATCTCTAACAGGATTGCTGATAGGACTAAATTAGTTAACATTTGAAGAGATTTTAGAATAGCAGCTAAGCGATAGCAACCAATTTAGCTATTTGCCAGTTCTAATTAACTAAAGCTGATGGCTGATTTTTGAGGACTGTTAAGAGGGATGAAGAAGAGACTATAATGGTTTCAATATTTTTATTTCAGCAAGTGAATATGGGAGAGAGAAAATTTGGGAGTGTGAATAATGCATTCAATTTTATACATGTTGTGGAGTATGGTGGTGCTTGCTTGTAATCCCAGCAACTTGGAGGGGAAGGCAAAAGGATCACAAGTTTGAGACCCTATCTCAAAATAAAATTAAAAAGGGCTTGGGATGTAGTTCAGTGGTAGAGAGATTGCATAACAGGTGCAAGACCCTGAGTTAAATCCCAGATGTTTTTTAATGTACATGTTATATATGTGGTGATTATGGAAAGATGCCATGAAGTCTATAACAAGTAGCTGGTTACATGGGGTGAGATTTCAGAGGGAATGGCATGTTTAGAGCTGTTTCATCTATATAAAGATGATATGTATGCAATTTTATTTTTGTAATGATAACTCTGTTTCCATATTTTCTGATTTCCTATTACATAAAGGTTGCTTGCTAGTTTTCTATTTTCATATGTAACCCTTTCCTGAGCTTGTCAACAAACAAATTTTTTTTTGTGTGGTACCGGGGATTAAACGCAGGGGCGTTCTACCTCCGCGCTACACCCCCAGCCCTATTTTTATACTTTATTTTGAAACCGGGTCTCACAAAGTTGAGGAGGGCCTCACTAAGTAGAGAGAGAGAGAGAGAGACAGAGAGAGACAGAGAGAGAGAGAGAGAGCTGAGGCTGGCTGCGAACCCGGATCCTCCGATCTCCGCCTCCCAAAGTACTGGGATTACAAGCGTGCGCCACCATGCCTGGCCAACAAACAAATTATTTAAAGTCAAGCAATGGGCTTACATATTGTAAACTTGGTTATCTTTCCAGACAAGTAAAATTATTTCACAATACATAATTATAGCACATACTTTGTACAGACTTAGATGATACATATTTGATATTTTACTTTGATTTCATAATAAACCTCACACAGATCTAATCACAATGATAATCAAAGAAGGAACGTTTCCCAAGTTTGCAAAGTTGTATTACTTTGATTAAGTTTTACGGCTTTGACTTCTCATTATTAACATCAAAATTGATTTTGTGCTTTCACTCATTTTAACAAAATAATAAAGCCAAGATTCAAAGAATTGAACATTTTTGTACACTTACTACAGAGATTGAAATGTTGTCTACAAAGCAGACCTTGTGAGGCCTAGAGATGTTTACTTGCTAAGAAATGAAAATACTAACTAGCGTTGAAAATCATTTAAAGATGACGAAGTACAATGTGCAAAACAGTGGTTTACATAAAAGTTAGAAAGAGAAAACCTGGGGTTCCTGAGTAGTGAGAACTATTGACCACTGGCTTCGTTTCTACAAACCTCTGTAGTGAAATAATTGTAAAATTGACCTGTATGAATCAAAAGGCACAGGTTAGTGTGTGGATGCAAGTGGAAGGTACCAATGGTGGATGGATATGATCCAGTGCTGGTAATCCGGTAACTAAAAAGTCAACTTGTATTAGCAAAAGTCATCTTCTCTTGGTATGTTAACTCATGGCCCCTAAATCCAAAAACAGGTATTTATTTCCTGGTTGTAAAGGAGGACATAGTCTTTCTGTCCTTCAGAGAAAGCAAGCATAGCTACAATGATTATTTATAAGTTTACCGGTGTTCTTTGCAGATACAAATGAATGGGTCATGCTATAGAGCACAAAACGAACCTCATTAAAAATGAAGAGATGCATGCACACCTGTAATCCCAGTACAGGAGAAGCTGAGACAGGATGGCCACAGGTTAGAGCACAGCCTCCACAACATAGTGAGACTCTCAGCAATCTAGCAAGACCTGTTTAAAAAACAAAAAAATTAAAAGGGCTGGGAGTGTAGCTTGGAGGTAGAATGCCCCTGGGTTTAATCCCCAATACCAAACAAAAACAAAAACGATAAACAAAACAAAGCAAAAATGAAGAGATGGGAGGGATAAATGTAAATTTGATGAAGCAATGAAGCTGCGAAGTTCACAAAGACTCCTTTATGTCCTCATGCATGTAGTAAACTAACAGAAATATCTAAACATGTGCAGCATCTCAGTTAATGTAAGAGCAGAATGTACATGGAGTAATATTCCTGAGTCATGTTACACGTGTACATTTTTATGCTATCCCTTCCGTTTTTAATCAATGGTTCACCCTAGAATTCTCATGATTACAATGCTTCTCATTCCTATTTGTGAGGTTAGCCTTCAGTTAAGTTTCCCTAGGCCGGAGTATCAGAATCACATGTTCCATTGTGTTTTGCCTGTAAATTAACCCTGGTAATAAAAGTGCCCTATTCTTCTAGTCTTAAAGAATGATACTAATCTTTCTTAACAATTTGTTCATTGGAATGTAATAAAGATTTATACAGATGTTCTTACCTCTGATTTTGATATACAGTATCATCTTTCTAACTGAATCATATTCTTCTGACTTAGAATACGTATTTAAGTTTGTTTTTGAACATAATATTCTTATTGGTGCCAGGGTCAGGAACACTCACATTCAACAGACAGGTAAGAAGTAATTCATGATGGAGTAGCTCATTTTTGTGCAAGACTTTCTAGATGTACAAAGACAAAACTGATTTTAAAGATTTCTTTCCAAATTGTCAGTAAATTTTATCTTCTACTTTTGCACAAATGTACTACTTAAAGTCATTGTAATGAATCCATATCCACTCAGGTCTCAAATTGTCACACCTGAGTAAATAGACCAACTTTCCCAAAAAGATTACTTCTCTGTGGTAGAATGTAATGGGAATCTCAGAGTAGGTCTATAATCTCTGCTAATTGCTGGGAAACGGATATTATAATGTTGAAGTTGTTTATTTCTTTCAAGTCATGGGTATTTGACTCAAACTCATGGATATCATAATAGTAATAGCATTGGCATTTATTGAACTCTCCCTATGCGCTAGACACTATGATAGTGATATATGTATTTTCTTTCCTAATCCTTGCAATGAATCGGTTGCAATTCATTACAAGGAAAAAACTATCACACATGAGAATATCTAGGCTCCAAAATATCAGACATATTAAAAATAAAATCATTCAACTACTAGTTAAAAAATAGTATTAAGCTAAGGTGTTTCACATGCCAAAGTTTGTGTGCCTGTCTAGTTCTAGAAATTATTTTTTTCTATTTCTCTCTCTCTAGTTTAAATTTCAGGTAGAAATTTATCAATTATTAAGAGAATTTTGTATTTAAATTTACTTGGATATTTTAATGTACTTAGTTTTTGAAATCTATTATTCTATTTTTGTCTCTTCTAATTTGCTGACTGGAGTTTAATTGGACCATGTTATCACTAGGTAACTTACTATTCCTTAAGGCACAAGTCTCCATGTGACTCTGTTGCCTGGGTGTGCTGTCTGATAATATAACTGGTGTGTGTATTCTTTCTCGGCCTAAGAGAGCTGTGTGAGCAACCTCTAACTGAAAGTAAGAAAAGGCTCTGCATATTTCAAATATTTGTTTAAAATTGAACCAGGTACATTTTATTTTTATTTTTATAATGTCAACAAAAAAGCCACCAAAATTGTATACAAACTTAAGGAGAGACTAATATAATAATTTTGTGACAGTGAAAATGTTTGTAACCCATAAGCATTATATATTGTTATCCGTAGTTTTATCCTTTGACCACTATAAAAACAAGCAGATATTTAAAAGAATTTTCTTTATATATTATTAGATTTCTATATTTTATATAACTATAATTCAGCATTATATATGAAAATTAGATGTTTCATCTTTAAGGTCTAATGCCCTCTGATATTACAATAGACTGTCTTTGACAAGAATGACCACAATATTCAGATCTTTGCATGAATAGGTCGTCATTGAGCAGCAGTTGTTAATGTAAAATAATGTACTAGGGATGAAGCACACTGGAGTATGTTTGTCTCCATCATGCTTGATTTCCAGAAGTATATTTAAAGGACAGGAAAAAAAAAGGTACTGGAATCCTTTCTCTGAAGAGTAATACATTTCTACTTGAGTTTTGCTTTTCCTTTCTTTTCTTATGTCTCCCTAAATATTTCCTTGCTTCTTTCTGTCCTTCCTTCTTTTCTTTCTCTATTAATTTCAAATTAATCTTCTTGATTAGAACCTTGTAAAAACACTCTACAGCATTCCCTTTTGTACAATAATGACCCATGAGAGGGATGATCTGTATAGGCACTATATCCGAGATTGAAATGGCTGTGAGACACTCAGAATTCCCAGAGATAGCTGTCACTCTATCTGTTTCATTCCCATTCATTAAAGGATATCAGAATGAAAAGAAATGGAGGTAATCATTTTTAGGGTATAATTTTGAATTTTTTTAAGGAGAAATATTTTTAAGGAGAAATGTCATACAAACATGTCATTTTGAGGATTCTCAGTTCAAACTAATAGCATTATACACATTTTAAGAAATTTTAATCCGAATTTAACTTTCTGCAGATGAACTAAGCATCCTCCAAGACGTGTTATACACAGCATCTTACTAAATGTGATTCTGGGAATTCTATTTTGGCTTTACTATCGTTTGGAGTCCACTGTTTAAAAATAAGCAGATTGAAATGAAAATGGGAACTTGATGTAGAGTAAAAAGGAAATTTTCTAATTGGTGAAAATTCTCTATGGCTGATTTTTTTTTACTTGTGGTACTTTGCATTGATATTTCATAGGTGTTTTTTATTATTTACTTCCTGGGATCTTAAGTTATATTTAAGATGTTATATTATCAATTATTTGAAATTATGAAATACAGTGTTTTTACTACAATAAAATATAACTTAACTATTTGATTTAAAAAGTAGAATGTAAAAGAAACATTTGAATGAACCAGAATACTAACATACTCATCAAATCTGCCACTTTCTAGCCATGTAATTTTGAGATCATTTAAACCTTTCATAATTAATTATATCTTTCTTTAATTTTATATAACTACCATTGTGAAAGTTGCAAAACATCACCCATCTTCTTTCTTTTGAAGTTTCAATTCTCACTTACGTAAAACAAGTTGAAGATAATCTTATTTCTATAACTTGAGTTGATTAATAGGACCTAGGGAGTTATTAGTTCAACATTTAAAAAGCCCAGTGATTTTTACCCGTATACCATCTGTTTCTTCCTTACTTCCAACATATCATATGAAAGCAGTCAGTCTAACCAAAAAAGGAAGAAAGAGAGCAAACAAACAAACAAACAAAAACAAACAAGCCTGCCATGTCTCATAGAGCAAAAACCCGTCCAAAGACTCTAGACTCTGGTGAAGACTAAGAACAAGCCAACAATATTATATTGTAATAAATGGTGATTATCAATAGGAGAAAAGCATAAAAGGAAAGTGATAGCATCTTTTAAACAATACTTTAATTGGAGCATTGAATTTATACATCACATTGAGGTTTAGTGTGATAGAAACATACATGCTCACCTTACCCAATGTGTTTCTCCCTCTGGATCTTGACCTGTTTTCTTATGTACAAATGACAGGGTTGGCCAAGCTAGACCCAGGCTTTCTCCAAAATGCAATCTCTATTTGCTGTTCCTCAAACTTTTTGCAGAATAGCTATTAGTGAACTCATAGAATAAACAAATATATAATAATTTTAAATTACTCAGCTTCATTTTTGTTATAAAATCAGATATATGGCACAAATTATTGTTTTTATATTTGTGAAAATTTGAATCTCTAAGATAATGTCTACCTATGCCCCAAATATAACTTATTTTTTATATTTTTATAATTTTTAATTTGCGATTATGAAACATTTTAATATACAGTAGAGAATAAATATAACAGACACCTATGGATTAAACACTAACATCCAAATATAATTTCAAAGCAAAAACCATATATATTCACTCTTGACTGTTTATATTACCTGTTATTCTTCATTAAATTAAATAATTATCTTATTGCCCTTTGAAGACCACTTTGACTTCATAGTAGCAAATCAACTCTTTGAAATTTTCCATTTCTTTTAAAATTTCAAGTAATTTAGGTGTGCCTGCAATGCATTTCTTTTAAAATTTCAAGTAATTTAGGTGTGCCTGCAATGCATTTGAGATTCGAGGATGTATTTTCATAACCATTTAAGTAACATCATAGCAATTGTTGGTCAGTAATTCTTAACTAATACTATATTTTACTTACACAGATGTGTATAATCATAGAGTTGTTTTTGCCATGATGACAATGTATATCATTATGAAGATAGTATTTAACATTCCTCTATCATTATGAACTATATTATGATGTGAGACTATATTGTACCAATAACAGTATAAAAAAAGAAAAAGTAAAGAAAATCCTTCTGTAAACCAAAAATTAACTAAGTAAAATTCCTTTAACTACTTAATGGATATCAAAATTAGATTGTCCACACCCCTCTGGCTGTTTTGTTTCAAAATCTAATAAATTTTAAGGTACTACCACTATCTCCACACTAAGGTTAATTCTTCAGAGAACACAAATATGGCATTTCTGAAACCACACTTCTCATATTTCTTTGTCTTCCTAATCTTTTTGTTACTCACAGGCATGAAATTACACTACTCAAGAGCAACCAAGTATGAAGAGAAAACCCACCATTCAAATTTCATTATCAAATTCTGGTTTTTATCCTTTTAATCACTTTATTTGCTCTTATTTCTCTTAATTGCAGTCTATGATGATTTTTAAAATACCATCATTATGTACTTGCTCTTGTTCAGTCTGAGATTCACTAAGAATTGCAACTGATATCCCTATATTCATATATAGCCAGTTGTTCTGTAGCTAGACCACTGATTTAGTGATAAAATTTATTAAACTGCCAATCTGTAGAAAATTTATTAAACTGCTAACATTGCCACACTCTTGCTCTGACCAAAGTTTTCAAAGTAGCTTTACAGATATTGATTGTTGCCAATTTACAAAAAAAAAAAATAAAATAAATCGGTGTCATTATTACTCACTTAAACTTGAGAGAAGTAAGGCTGAGAGGGTCTCAGTATTCTCCAGGGTCACATATCTTAAAAAGAGATAGGTTTTAATCTGGGGTTACTGAAATCCAGGGTCCACTTAATTTAATTTAGTACACAATTCTAAGTAGAAAGCCTGCATTTCTTATGATTTTGATTTGTGAATGAAGATATTATATGGAAGAAAGTGAAAAATTTCTTGAGACAAGTAAGTAGGAGACAATCATAGATTCACTTAGAGCAGAAAACTATCCTCTGTCAAAAGTGTAGTAATGTACTCTATCACCGTGTCAATATAAAACATCTTGAAATGTTTGAGCAAACTTCCTCTAAGTGAAGATTGTTATTTTATTTTTCTTCCTAAATATGAGGCATAGGGAAATGATAATGATGTTGGCCCAATAATTAAACAAATAATATTATGATTACAGTTCTGATTGTACTATTTTTGTCATACTCTTTTGGGTATGAAACTCAATTTTGGCTTCATTATCCATGAAATGAAAGAAATAATTTCTGCTGCATAAGATGGTAAAAATGACTAAATAAGAGAACATGTGTAAAAATGGCTTAAGATGAAGACAACCTTTTTATTTTTTGACCAAGTGGCCTTTGCTATAAAGAATTGCTATTTTTCTTTGAAGATACATTTTACAAATCATAGTTATTTTCTCAGAATACACAGATTAACTAGCTCTGTTACCTCCTTGCTTCATTTTCTTTAAAATAGGACAAGATTTCATTTATATTTTTGGAATAATCAGATTAATGCATCTAAGAATTTGAATTATATTGTTTTATTATAGCATATGGATAAAATGACCTATAAATGAGTGTATAATCACATTAAATTATTTTATTTAAAAAAATCTACCTAAATATACATTGAAGATTTCTTTTCATCTTGAACGATCTACAGTAGGATGGTTTCCCTAGCGGATATCACCATGCCTAAGAAGTTTATCCAGCTGCTGGTTTTTAATTTGACACTAACAAAAATTGTTCTAAGTGGGAATGTGCTAATTTGGCCTACGGATGGCAGTCATTGGTTAAATATTAAGATCATTCTAGAAGAGTTGGTTCAAAGAAATCACAACGTGACTGTACTGGCTTCAACGACAACTCTATTCATCAACTCCAATCCTGATCTTTTTGTGAATTTTGAAGAGATACCTGTTTCCTACAAGAAAAGCAATATAGATTCCTTAATTGAACATATGATAATGCTGTGGATAGACCATAGACCAACTCCTCTAACACTATGGACTTTCTACAAAGAACTAGGAAAACTCCTAGATACTTTTTTTCGAATTAATATGCAAATCTGTGATGGCATATTAAACAACTCCACATTAATGGCAAGACTTCAGAAAGGTGGCTTTGATGTGTTGGTAGCAGATCCAGTTACAATCTGTGGTGACCTAGTTGCTCTGAAATTAGGAATCCCGTTTGTGTACACATTGAGGTTCTCTCCAGCCTCAACATTGGAGAGACACTGTGGGAAAATCCCAGCACCAGTCTCCTATGTCCCTGCGACTTTGTCAGAGCTCACTGACCAAATGACCTTTGGTGAAAGGGTTAAAAATACCATCTCTTACCCGCTGCAAGACTATATATTTCAATCCTACTGGGGAGAATGGAATTCATACTACAGCAAAGTTCTAGGTAAGTCTAAAATTTTCTCTTATTTTTGACTATAGACATCTTCATTGTTATTGTTCCTATACCAAAAGGTTTCTATCCCACTGAATATTCCAAGCTGAAGTAAATGTACTTATTCCATCTATATAAATTCTCTTATTATTGTATTTGGATCAATTCCAAAAAAATTGATATGGCATTAATTTGTATGCTATTATCTCTCTCTCTCTCTCTCTCTCTCTCTCTCTTTGGTGCTGCAGATGGAATCCAGGGCCTCATGCATACTAGGTGGGTGCTTTACCACTGAACTACATCCTTGACTGTATGCTATTATCTCAATGCAAATAAACATGTGCCTGTTTAGATAATAGCTTTCCAATGTGTAAATAAATCTTCAAATACAAGGAAAAGTAACTTTACTAGGAAAAATTATGATATTGCCAAAAAATACTCTGACAAATATTTTGAGGTGAATCATATTTTATTTTCTCTCCTTCATTCTTCATTTCTTCATCCTTTGTCTGCAAAAAAATTGAAAAGCATAAAATTGATCATTAGAAAACCTGCTTCTCACTCTTGGAGTGCTTGGGCTAGCATTCTCTCAATGTAATTCTCTGTATCCTTTGGCAAACTCAAATTTTCTGGCCTCAGAGATTCCTTGTGAGAATCAAATAAAATAGTATCAACTGTGAGGGCCAGTACTGGCTAATTGATTATGTTACTTCTCTTTCCAATGTTTATGAGAATTCCTTCCTCAATTTTTTTAAAAAAAAATTCTCTCCTGAATGATTTTTCCTCCATATCCATCATTACTATCAAAGGACACTCATTAGTAGCAGAAATTCACAATCAAGGTTACCAATGGCAGTTACTTGCAAAATTAATGTGAAAAATAATGTCCTCCTATGCACTTTTTGTCATTCCTCTGTACCTCCCTCAACTCCTTTCCTCTTGCTTTCTCGATGTAAAATAATATCTATTGAACCCCAATCCAGTGCCTTCCACTTTTCCAGGTACTAGAAATATATCTATGAGCAAAATAGATAAAATCTATACCTCCACTGAGCTTATATTGTAATCAGAGGAGACAGACAAAAATAAACACATGAAAAATTATAGGATGTTAGACTGTGATATATGCTATGTAGTAAAATAATAAAAACAGTACAGGAGTGGGGTTGTACATTTAAATAAAGGGGCTAGGGAAGTTATCAAATGAAAGAGTGGCATTTAGAGAAAGAAACAAAGGGATTGAGACCCAATAAGATCCCTAAGGAAAAGCACGTCAGGCTTAGAGAGGAACAAGTAAGTGACATGCGCAAAGCCATAGATGCAGGAACACCCCTACTCCAACTTCACCTTAATCTTATCTATCACAGATAAAATTTGTATAATATTTTTCTCCTTTGGATGTTGAAATAGTCCTCATCCAATTTTCCATCAATTACATTTTAAAACTCTTCTAGAAAGAAGATATTGTACATAACGCATATATAAAATATGGATAATATAATTAAAATGTGTCTATGATTTTGAAGGTATGCTAATTAGAATTTTATAAGTAAAATTATGTGTTTTTGTGCTCTTTATAATGTAACTTAACTGTATTTTGTGGGGGGATTTCAAATTTCATATGCCTTAAAAAACACATTTTGGGCCGGGCGCAGTGGTATACGCTTGTAATCCCAGTACTTGGGAGGCAGAGACTGGAGGATCCGGGTTCGCGGCCAGCCGCAGCTACTTAGTGAGGCCCTCCGCAACTTCGTGAGACCCGGTTTCAAAATAAAGAATAAAAAATAGGGCCGGGATCCCTGGTACCGCAAAAAAAAAAAAAAAAAAAAAAACCCACACATTTGGCCAGGTGTGGTGGCCCATGCCTCTAGTCCCAGTACTTGCGAGGGTGAGACAGGAGGATCCTAGTTTTAAAGCCAGCCTCAGCAGCTTAGCAAGGCTGTCAACAACTTAGTGAGACCTTGTTTCCAAATTCAAAAATTAAAAAATAGACTGGGAGCTGGGTGTGGTGGTGCATACCTGTAATCCCAGTACTTGGGAGGCTGAGACGTGAGGATGCCAGATTTGGAATCAGCCTCAGCAACTTAACGAAGCCCTCAGCAACTTAGTGAGACCCTGCTTCAAAATAAGAAAATAAATTAGGTCTGATGTTACATCTCAGAGGTAGAATGCCCCTGAGTTCAATCCCCAGCACCACACACACACACACACACACACACACACACACACACACAAATAGGGCTGGGGACATAACTCAAAGGTAGAATATCCCTGGGTTCAATCCCCAGCACCACAAATGAAAAAAATATTTAAATTTAGATGTTATTCTCATGATTATTTATTGAGATATTTGAAATGTGTTCTACAATAATTATCATTTCCCATATATGTATCGCATATTGACTATTGCAGGTACTAGAGTAAATAATAATTGTCCATTCCTTGAATAGGAAGATTACATAAAGATGGTAAAGGGTCTTGGAAAGCCCAAGAGGTTCATGAAGTTCTGGATTCACATTATACTTACTTAGTGTCTGATCTCAGGAAAGTTACTTAAAGATAAATATCCTCCATTATGTACTAAATCTTCCTTCTTAGAGGAAGCCATGACAAATTATATAATGTGTGAAAAAGCTTTGTAAAACAGAAAATTCCCAACCTCTCATCTTTACAGGATAATACTCTAGTTTCAGAAATCCTACCTTTTGAGAAACTAAATATCTTAATTACATGAATCATTTAAGTCCCTCATGTTTCTAAACATAGTTGAATAGCAAATAACTACCTTAATTATCTTAAATTGAAGTACACTGCCAACAAGAACTGGTAAAATCTAATTTGTCTTACATTTGCAATTACATTGTTAAAGTATTAGCGACATTCAGTAACTATACATTGGCACTGTAAGAGGGTAGATGCCTTACTTTTCATATTATTATGTTTGAATACAGGAGATTTAACATGTCAAATTTCTATGGGGTTTCCATTATAATGGTAGTTCTTCAGTCCTGTGTGGGAAAAACAGAATAGACAAATGATATGTTGAACTATGGTAAACAAAATCTGCAAATGCTTTAAAGGGGATAAAGGCAAGTAGCAAGAACATATCTGACTGTACTGGTCCAAAAGAATGTTTTTTGTGTCAGTGAGGAGGTCTTAAATCTTATGAATGAAGTGAATAAACTTAATAACCATTTTCAAATATGCTTCTATCAGCTAATAGACCAGGAATATTAGGAAATATGAAAATCATTGCTACTCATATTAAAGAGTAAATCTGTTACCAAGAATCCTAGGCCAGAGCCCTGACACTGGGATCCCAACAAATCAGGTCCAACCACTTGCCTCAAGAACCAAATATAGTCAGGTGCGGTGGTACACACCTGTAATCCCAGTGACTCTGGAGGCTGAGGCAGGAGAATTGAAAGTTTGAGGCAAACCTGTCTTAAAAAGTAAAAAGAGCTGGGTGTGGCTTAGTTGTTGAGCTTCCCTGGGTTGATTCCTCAGTACAATACACATAAAAGAACCTAATGGAAAAAGTAATAGTGAAAAGCAGGAAAGGAAGCCGGATGTGGTGTTGCACGCATGTAATCCCAGTACTTGGGAGGCTGAGACTGAAGGATCTGGGTTCACGGCCAGCCTCAGCTACTCAGTGAGACTCTCCGCCACTTAGTGAAACCCTGTTTCAAAATAAAGAATGAAAAATAGGGCTGGGGTTGTAGCTTGGAGGTAGAATACCCCTGGATTCAATCCCCAGTATTACAAAAAAAAAAAAAACAGCAAGAAAGGAGCTACAGTTATTAGTGTAGCTACACCAGGAAAACAAAGAGATCCATATCCTTAGCCCTGTCTCTTGGAGTACCAACATGAGCATCCAGATTATATAGACAAAGGGACAGGAAGTATGCATAGTAAAGCAGTCTTGGTCAAACTGTGGAAAGGTTGATAATTCTCTCAGTCAGATGGGGACTTGTGGGAGATCTGGAAGTTGTTGCTTCCTGGGGTTAGTTTCAATTTATCACAAGATATTTATTGTTTAGACCTGTTGTTCTGGAATCCAAGATGACTCAAGCAAAGGTGACTTGCAAAATGGAAGATCAGATGATAATGATGATAAGGATTTTTATTCTGCTTTTAGTTACCCATTGGACATCTGCAGTTTCAAATGAAGAGTCTAAGTTCTTGTTATAAATCTATTAAAAAATCTTATCCAGGCCAAGTGTCTCACATGGCACCTTCTAACTACACTATGACTGATCTCTCTTCTGAGAGACCATTGTACAATACATAGATCTCATTTTGGTCAGATGTTAAAGTTATTGGAAGGCTGAGGCCTGGAACACTGTAGAGAAAATGGTTAAATAGATAAGGAAGTTGGATGGCCCTATTTTGCCTGATTTTTGGTGGTTCATAGTCTTTCTCCATATTTTCCAATGCACTACAGATCAGGAGACCAGAAAGCCCAGTGCTAATCTACATACCACTTGGCCGATACAGCCTACTTTAAATTGTCAGCACTATGTTGGTCTCTCTTTCCTTGCTGATACATTTTAGATGGATCCTTAGAACTAACATTACTACTGAGACCCATGAAGAAAAACAAGACTCTTAACATTGCCCCTCCACCAAACTTGTCAGAAATGAACTGCAGTGTGTGTGTGTGTGTGTGTGTGTGTGTGTATTACATATATATTTCATTTGATCTATGGTTCCTTTTCTCACTTCAATGTTTTGTTTATTGGTTCTCACTAAAACCCACCACCATTCTTGTTTCCATTCCCAACTTTCCACACTTTCCCTAGAACACGTGAAGCTTAATCTTCCTTCACATAAGATATATATATATAAGATATATATATATAAATAATAGTGCGATTAAAAGTGATATACACATATCACTTGGTTTACTCCCCTCTACAGCCTCCACTAACTCACCACATTTAATAAGATTGATAATTATTCCTTCACAAATGGAAATAACACTACTTGAGCTATTTCCTTCCTAAATTCTTCTTTTTTCCCTCACCACCTCTCACCCCCAATCTTCTTCCACTGTTCTACTTGACTCTCTCTTTATTTACCTGAAGTCCCTTTTGTTTTCTATTTTCTCTG
Source organism: Glis glis (assembly GCA_004027185.1). Taxonomy (NCBI): domain Eukaryota; kingdom Metazoa; phylum Chordata; class Mammalia; order Rodentia; family Gliridae; genus Glis; species Glis glis. The sequence continues at coordinate 31,653 of PVJS01017633.1, forward strand.
CAGCTATTTCATATGAGAGAGTACATGAAAATCTTGACTTTCTGAGACTGGTTGATCTCCACATAATCATCTCTAGTTCCATCCATTTTACTGCAAATGACATAATTTTTTTCTTTATGGCTGAGTGAAACTCCATGGGGTGTATATAGCACATTTTCTTTATCCATTCATCTGTTGACAGACATGTAGGTTGGTTCCATAATTTGGCTATTGGGAATTGTGCTTCTATACATGTATATGAGTGTATTACTATAATATTTTGACTTTAGTTCTTTGGAAAAGAATCCAAGGAGTGGTATAGCTGGGTTGTATGGGGGTTCCATTTCTAGTCTTTTGAGGAACCTCCACACTGATTTCCATAGAGATTGTAATAATTTAAAATCCCACCAACAGTGTGTAAGAGTTCCTATTTGTCTACATCCTCAACAGCATTTATTATTGTTTGTATTCTGAATGTTTGCTATTCTAACTGGAGTTAGATGGAATTTATGTGCAGTTTTGATTTGTATTCCTTGATTGCTAATAATGTTGAACAATTTTTCCATATGAAAACATCAATATATATATAGGCCATTTGTGTATATGTGTGTGTGTGTGTGTGTATGTACATTTATATGCTATTTGTATTTGTAATTGTAAGAAGTGTTCAGTTGCCAATTTTTAATTGGGCTAGTTGTTTTTTTGGTGTTAGGTTTTTGAGTTTTTTATATACTCTAGATATTAGTCCTCTTATCAGAGGATTAGCTGACGCAGGTTTTCTCTCCTTCTGTAGTCAGTCTCTCTCTTCAGACTCTAGATGGCTTCTTTTGATGACCAGAAGCTTTTTAGTTTGATGACATCCTATTTGTTCTCAGTTTTGTTTCCTGAGCTTTGGGGTTCTTATTGAGGAAATCTTTAACAGTGCCCATACTTTGGAGAGTTGGTCCTATGTTTTCTTCTAGTAATTGCAATGTTTCAGGTTTTGTTTTCATACATTTAAACATAGTGTGTTAAATAAATTCATGTTTCATTTCAAATAATGTTACTATTTTAGATTATTATGCTGATATTATTGGTCTTTTGTTTCTCAGATATGAGGCATTGTTCCAAGGTCAACAAGACTTGCTCATTTACTTTACAATATTTTCTGTGGTAAATCTTTGAATCTAGAGTCTAAGTTTCTCCAAAAATTATTTCTTTGCTTAAATTTGAACTGAAAAATCTACATGAGGGCTGCCCAGGCTAATAAATCACAGGGAGGATATTGTTTATCCACACAGTGCCAAGTCAAAACAATTTCCTTGCTGTAAACTTCTGTGTATTGGCATTCATTTGTGAAAGTGAGGGTAGGTCATGGGAGTCCAGCCTTAGGTGAATGTCTGTGTGGAGTAGGGGTCGGGGCTAACCTTCAGGCTTTTGTGCTTCCCCACCCCTGCAACAGTCTGTGTATCCTTCTGAAGAAGAGTGCAAGTCTTGGTGAAAGCCTGTGTCTCAAAATTTCAGTTTTTCTTTTGTTTTGGGGATCTACTGATTATAATTTTATTGACAAATCAATAATGAATTATAAAAGGTCAATTTGACATTAAAAGCCTTTGAGATGTCTTTTAAATATTTTAGTTTGCTGTAAGAGAAAATATGCTTATGTTACATTTATTTAAGTGAATCCTACTACATAACCAGAGCTAGACCTTACTTTTCTTAGATAATAAAATAACTTAGAGGTATTTCTCTAGAAACACCTTGTATTTGGACATCAATTTTCAAGCTATAGTATGTACCATTTCTCTCTTTGTTGTTTAAAGTGTTTTAGAGCATATCATGTACCTTGTCATAGTGTAGGTAAATGACGTTTTTATTTTCCTAATTGCTTCTGAGTTATTTGTACTGTACATAAGAACTCTAACCCTCTAAGATTATAATGTTACCTCTGTTTTGTTAGAGTACTTTTATGCTCCTGTTATATATTTTTTGTTGCTGTTTCTGACATTCATTCATTCATTCATTTATTTATTTTGGCCTCCTTTCTATTTGTTACCACCAAATCCTAGTTATGCTACACAATACAATTCTCTAATCATTCATAGGACTTTTTCTTAATGCATCTTCCAAGTAAAACTATTATGGGTTTTACTTGTAAAAAACTTTCAAGAAATTTGACATTTCACTAAATTGCCTCTTTCATCAAATAATATGACCCCTTGATATGATTAGTGTCACCCTTCATAGAATGCATATACTTCAGTACTATTTTTTTCTTTTCAAGTGGTCTTTCTGAACCTAAGATACCCATTCCTAAAGGCTTAGCTAAATCATTATTTCATCATTCCCTTCCTCTAGCTAAACAACCTTCTCTATGGCCTTTGCCCCTTCTGTCTTCTGCAACCTGTCTCCCTTATCTTTGTAGAGCATTATTCATTAACTAACTTAATTTCCCAATAACATGTGAACTCATTTTAAATTGGAATTGTATTGGTCTTCATAAATTATGCCCTGTTATCATGCAAAAACTGGCATATACCAAGTGCTAACATTGCTTATTGAAGGTACAAGATTATAAAGAAGAAAGAAATTGGAATTGCATTGAAATATGAATGAATGACTGGACACAAAATCAATATTTCTAAAGTTTACTTCTCCCATGATATTCAAGTATGCAATGAAATTCAACCATGCCTGTGTAGTGCATATATATATATATATATATATATATATATATATATACACATGAGAGAGAGACAATTATGTATAACCACAAACATGTGTAATCACTAAGTCATACACTGAAGGTAAAATAATAAAACCTTACTAGAGCTATTCTTACTTTTGTGTTTCATGTCTTTGTTGAGTCATTCTCATACTCTGGTTTCTCAACTTATAAAATGAACCTTTTCTTTGATTTTTAAATGCTGATTACCTCTCAGTTCTTATCAGTCACAAGAACCCTCATCCTATGCTTTCCATATGCAAATCAAGATTCTATTCTTCCAGACATTTTAATAGATATAAAAATTGAAACCAGAGAATAGCATTAAAGTTCTCCAGAGTATTTTAATTTAACTGAGTTTCCCTTTCCACATAGCTTTAAGGTCATCCTGTACTCTGTACCTATTAAACTAATAACTAATCAAGTGACCATAGGACTGTATCATCATTCTATTTCTTACGTCCTTTCATTCACATGAGTAGCTGAGTTCTGCCAGCTTTGGTTCTAGGCAAAGCTGATATGCCTGCTCCTATTCCAGAGCTATTCCTGATCTATTTAACATATTATGAAAGTATCTTTCTCTGGAGTTCTGAAACATTGTCACTTTTTAAAAAACAGTGTATTTCTCATTTTATGATATAAGTTATATAAATGCATCTACATCTTAATGCTTCCCTAAATTCCCAATTATCATACCAAAGTATTTTGTGGACATAATTGAGTCCTAGTTAGATATTATTAGTTTTAAAATATCAATTTTGTCTATTTTATATATATTCAAAATGGAATTATTAGAATACTGGAACCAATATTTCTGAAACTTACATGGCTCTTTTATCCTCAAAAAATGTTGTATAGTTGTTACACCCAGTCAGTAACATTGACAAAATTCCCCCAACTATATTCTTTTCTATCACTAGAAGTTAATATTTGACTTGTTCCATATCTAAATTGCCAAATGTATCCAGTAACACTCAGCCTCTGCAGAACAGTGTGGAGAAGACATCCTCATGATGCTTGCTAAGTGGGCTTCCACCGTACTGCTGCTGCAGCTCTGCTGGGCCAACTGTGGATTCTGCGGGAAGGTCCTGGTGTGGCCCTGTGAAATGAGTCATTGGCTCAACCTAAAGACTATCCTTGAGAAACTCGTGGAGAGGGGGCACGAGGTGACAGTTTTGACTCCTTCTGATACTTACCTCATTGACTACAGCAAACCGTCTCCACTGAACTTTGAGGTGATCCCAATGCCAGATGACAAAGACGGCAATGAGAAGGCATTAGATAGGTTTGTAGACCTAGCTGTGAACATCATACCAACTTTGCCACTCTGGCAAGGAGCAGTAAAATTGCAAGACTTCTTTCTTGAAGCAACTGGACGTTTTAAACTTCTCTGTACGAATGCAGTCTACAATCAGTCACTCATGAGGAAGCTGCAGGAAGCCAACTATGACACAATGGTTATAGACCCTGTGATTCCCTGTGGCGAGCTGGTGGCAGAGTTGCTGGCAGTCCCTTTTGTGTACACGCTAAGGTTGTCCATGGGCAACAGTGTAGAGAAATACTGTGGGCAACTTCCA
>PVJS01017634.1:0-35905 GCA_004027185.1 Glis glis
TGTGGATGGATGGATGAATGAATGGATGGATGGATGGATGGATGGATGGATGGATGGATGGATATATGGATGAATGGATGGATGGATGAGTGGGTGGGTGGAAGGGTAGATGAGCAGGTAGATGGATAGAAGGATAGCTGAATATGAAGATGTCAAAAATGAGTAAATATGTGAATAAATCAATTTGTCTCTTGATAACCATTAGAAATTGTTACCAAACTTACAAATATAAAATACTCACAAAGGTAGAACAAAAAATACCTAATTATAATTATCTAATGAACAAGGAAAGTAAAAATAAGGATAACATCACTACACAGGACATTTTGACATCTTTCCCACCCTTTCTCCTCCTCCCCCAAAGTCTTGCACTTAATTGACCTACAAGTACTACCCACTTGTGGTAGAACAGCTTTTGTCACCAACATGTCATTCACACCTCTGCACAATCGTGATGACACATGTGGTCCCCTAAATGTTCCACTGGGAGGTGTTTGGGGGGCAGCTAACTGGAAGGGGGCTCCCAAAACAGTCGACACAAGTGAGGTCACAGAACTGCTGCCTGCCTCCCTTCAAAAGACGTGACTCCCCTGCATTTATTTCAGAATCTAGAGGAAGTCAAGAAAGTGTCGCAGCAACACAGCACAACATGTGGTGGGGAGTCCTCAGTCTGCTCACCTGGTTCCCCTTACAAGGTAAGGACAGTTGACTTAACCTTTTTGTCAAATCCACCCAACAGTCTGCCAACTGCATTCACAGAAGACCTACTGCGGAAGACATCACAGGTAACTTTGCTAATCCTTGTCAAGCCATGCCCAAGTCACAGTTCCAGGCGATGTGAATGCATTTAGTTAATCTCTTGTTCAGTTGCTAAAGGGTATAAAAAGGGACATGATAGTGTGTGTGTCTGTGGGATCTATGTATGGCAAAATATGAAGAACTTATTGAGGTCTGTCTGTCTTTTAAAGGCTCACCAGTTGAAAGAGCATCAGTTTGAGATTTAAAAACTTCCTTGCTATTAAGTCTTAGCCGAACAACTTCATTTCTCCAAAACTCAGTTTCTGCTTCTCGAAATGAGGATGAGAACCCACCAAACTCCCTATATTGCTATAAAGATCGAATTTCAAATGTGAAAGTAGTTTGAAAATGGTAAAGGGCTATAGAATCATATGTAGTTCAGAGTAATAATCCCAGTGAATATCATGCTTTTTTATATATCAGTTATATTTTCCCATCTTACTATAATTTGGTTTTTGAAGTTTAATTCTCATGTAGCATTATGCAAATTAAAGAGTGACACAGTTATCTTTTTAGCTCAGGTCAAATTATTCCTGTCAAAAGTGGGGCCAGGGGTGTAGGACATGACTCCTGGTATCCTTGAGTCTGACTATACCTTGCCTCAGATGCGTGCAAAGGAAACCACTTAAAAATCCATCACTTACTATTTGTGTTTGTTTCCGAATATTGAATCTGTAGTTCTTTTTCATGACACACAGCTATCCTTCTACATTTACATTCACTATAGAATGGCATCTGATAGATGCCTTTTTTGGAAACTAGATTTCCTATTTTACATAGCATTTCAATTCCCTGTTTTATACACTTTCAATCAGTGCCTCCCTTTTTGGTCCCTGTACCCTGAGGCACTTAACAGGGATTCAATTTTGATGATGAATAATACTAGTTTCATCGAGAAGTGGCTTAAAGAATAGCCAATACATTCAGAAAGAGTACATTTAGACAGCTAAAATTAAAATGAGTTCACTTATTCCAAATTTTAAAGCCTTTAACTGACCGTAACTTTTTCAGGATCGAGTTACTGCCTCATTAAAATATACCTCATTAGCCAGGTGTGGTGGTGCATGCCTGTAATCCCAGCACTTGGGAGGCTGAGACAGGAGGATCACAGGTTCGCAGCCAGCCTCAGCAACTTAGCGAGGCCCTTAGCAACTTTGTGAGACCCTGTTCAAAGTAAAAAATAAAAATAAAATAGGGCTAGGTCCCCAGTAACACACACACATACACACATACCATCTCATAAAAATAAGTTTTTAAATAAACAGAAAAATATGGTGTCTTAAGCTACATCTAAGACAGGTCTTCTAGAATATAAGCTATTCAAATACTTTTATAGAGAAGAAAATATTTGTTGTGTCATGCACAGTGCTGAGTACATTATGTTAATTACATTTCATCCTCGCAGAAATACTGAGGGGCGTTGATATCCCCAATATACAGATGAGAAAATGAGGTTAAAGAAGTTAAATGATCTGCCCAAGTTTTCACGGCCAGTAAATATGTAATATCAACCAGTGAAATCCATAGTAAATGTATTATCTCCTGAAACTTTTAATTAATGTGGTGTGTGTGTGTGTGTGTGTGTGTGTGTGTGTGTGTGTATGCACGCGCATGTGTGTGCACACTGGGTTATGATAGAAAACGTGTACTTAAAGTGGATAAACATTTTCAATTAAATGTGTCTTAATTGAATGCTACTGACTTCCTCAAATCTGGAAGATTCAATACTAAAAAAAATTCCCAATTTGAAAACTCATCAAGCCCCACCCCACCCCTACAAGCACACCTGAGCTCACGGGCATCGTGAACAGTGATTGCTCACCCTGACCTGAATGTGTTCAGGCCTATCCGAGTCCAGACAGGAAAGGAACCGACCATGTTGCTTTCTTGTCAGCAAAAGAGCAGCAAATCACTGATTTTGGCAAAGCTATAAATTGCCAGCCTATTTAATTTTAGCAAATTAAATGATGAAAAAGATCGCCAGTTGTTTTTACTGCGTAACTTCTATGGCTACCAAGAATTTGCAGATCAAAAAAAAAAACTTTGTGATCTTGGAGCCTTCTTTTCAAGGCTACCCCTAGAATAAATAATCTTTAGGATGGACAAAACACAATAAGAATGGAGTTTTAAAATTAATTTCACTTACATGATAGACAATAAAAATATCACTACCACTAAATTATTCACCCTGTATTCTGGTTACTTGGTGGAAGGTAGGCTGCAGGAAATGTAAAGGAAAATTGAAAATAGAATAGTTCTTTTGTTCTTTGTTGTTGAGACAGCTTCTTTAAAGTGGTACATGCCTGTAATCACAGTACTTGGGAGGCTGAGACAGAAGGATTGTAGGTTCAAGGGCAGCCTCAGCAACTTAGCGAGACCCTGCATCAAAATAAAAAAATGTGCGGGTTTCATCTGTGTGTGATTTGCTAGGTGGCTGGGACTGCTGCTTGCCCTTTTGTTTGAGAGTGGGTCCCACGTGCTAAGCAGTGAAATCACTCACTGATAGGACAATTAATGTATGTGACCAGGTGAAAGTCACAGGCCCCATGTTCATATACAGTCATGCATTGCATAACGATGTATTGGTCTACAGAGGACCACATGGACAATGGCTGTCCTGCAAGATTATAATATAGCCTAGGTGTGCAGAAGGCTGTACCATCTAGGTTTATGCAGATACACTCTGCGATGGTCCCACAGTGGTGGAATCTCCTAAGGGCACATTTCTCAGAACGTGTCTCTGTGTTAAGCAATGCATGACTGTGTAAACAAGTCACAACCTATAACCCCAGGCTCAAATAGAAGTCTCACGACACATGGTCGTGCAGGGCTGGATGCATCCAGTCATAGAGGCAATAATCAAGCCCAGAAGCCAATGATCCACTCAGCACCATGACTTACCAGGAGGAAGTGCTGACCTCACAGGAGAGGCTCGTTCCAGGCTCTGTGTGGAGCCATTTGGGGCTAGTCTACAGACGGGGAGAAGTAGATACATGGTCCTCAGGATCTGTGTAAGGAAGGCTAAGGGTGAATGAGGATCCTGTATTCGTGGCTTCAGAGTTCACAGGGGAGGAAGTGGTGAGCAGAAAGCATACTTTGTACACCTCAGCCCTCTGACAACACAGGTGAAAGTTTGACTCCAAACCAAGGTGACGGAAAACCACAGAGGCGAGCTCCAGTTAACTCCTGATGGCCACAGGAGGGTTGGGGGGAGCTTTGTGTCAGGAGATGTTCCATCAAGACCTGGACACAGCATCCTCCCCCTCCTCCCTTTGACAAGACCTGGGCACACTGAACGCTATTTTTAAGCACTACAGTTGAACAAAGCTGGGTGGGCTTGTGGCTTCTCGCTGGGGCTATTCTTCCTTTCTGCAACGACTTCCTGTTGCTAAATCAAACATGGGGTCTACGTGATATGACCACAGACAAATAGGCCTGTCAAGCCAAAAGCAAGCTTTGCAGCAAGGCGTGGGAGAAGCATCTAATGCCCTAGGCCTCAAACATAGTCCTTTCCATGTGCAGCTCAGGCATCTACAGATGCGGGCTGTCTGGTCAGCAGCCTGGAACCAAATTCTCACCAGCAAGAGCAGGTACTAATCTTGGGATATACAGCTCTTTTAGCCTATGCTAAAAAGCTGTGATACATTTCGCCACAATTTTTAAAATGCTCTAAGAGTCCAAACACACTACTTGATTCCTAAGCAAGCATCCTAACAGGAAGACAGGTGATCAACATCATTAGCAGATAAACCTCACCACTCCTGTCTTACCAAATGCAGTCTAGAAGATCATTTCACCAAAGGTAAAGATATTTGGCAGAACTCCTAAGTGCCAACTTCAAGCCCCAAAGAAATAAATTAGTGTGTGTTTTGTGACGCTTGTCATTATTCTACCATTGATTCAATGTGTAACTTTCTTCCAGGCACTCGCCCCCAGTTTCTCAGTATTCTTATGAACAAAGAGGGCAGAGATATCGGTCCATTGCCTGCATTATAGTGCCGTCATGAAAACTGGCATTAAACTATTACTTTCCAAGCTCATGCTGGAATCATATCTATAGGAATGAATTTTAGAGAAATAGAAAACACAGTCATAAAAATACACACACCGCAGTGTGTTTATGGGAGGCCGGACAGCGTGCAAAAACTATGCATAAGAATCATCGCAATCGTCACAAAGCCTTGGGGTAGCCTCAGATCACGGCTCGAAGCTGCTTAGCTGAACTTTGATTCCCTTGCTTATAATTTGGGAATACTTTCTTTTCTGGGTTTTGGCCTGAGTAACTCACTGGGCTTGCTGTTTGCTGGCAATGACGTTGGGAAGAAGAGCACAGTTGCCCACCTTTTCCTTGGTAGAGTCAAGAGGCCCCTGCTGGGAGGATACTCAGCCTGGCGAGGGGAGTACTGGGTTGGATCCAGAGAGATGGCACAGGGTCTTTCTATGGAGTCTTTGAAAAGAGGATTGGTCCTTAATCTTCTATCCCAAGTGGTTCCTGCCAAAGCAGAGTGTTGGTGCTAGGTACACGAGGAGCATCCTCGGGGCTCTGGAATTTGAAGTGTTCATTGTACAGCAACCGCATTCCTTGGGAATGAAGGACTTGGGCACTTGGGCCTGGGGATCACGGGCGTCAAGGTGCGGTTCCACCTCCAGGAGTTCTGGCTGTTCGTAACCGGGGCAACCTGAGCATGAGGGTTTTTGAACGCTCCGAGGTGATTCAGATGTCCCACCAAGGTTGAGACCGCTGTTCTCCCTACCTACCCAACGTGGATGTCATGCAGGTGCGGAAGCATGGGTTTCCGGCTTCCCAAATTGTGTTATTAGCAAAGATCCCTTAGATGCAATCTCACTGTCGTTTCAAAGCATCCCCGTTAACAATATCGTTATTACTCAATTATGGGCTGATTTTATAAATGAGACTATTTCCAAATCATCAAACCGAAGCAGAATTCTGGTTTTAGGCCTCAATGCTATTTTTGAAAACACAAATTCATTCTCTCTCTCTTTCTCTGGTGCTAGGGATGGCGCCCAGGGCCTCTGGCATGCTACTGCTGAGCTACACCCACAACCCCACCAATCTTTTTATTGATTCATTATTCATTATAGTATTGGCTGATTATGTGGTAGTTTTTCCATTAGGATTCAAGCAAATTGTTTTCCCATGAAAGTCAATATGAATACAATACAGTAATTCTGTTATTACTGCAGGAGGCTAGGTGGAAATGAATGACCTAGGAGAGGAACACACCAGAAGGGCCACGCCAATTACTTCCCAGCGCTCTCCAGAGCACTTTTCTAATACTTAAAATTCATCATAAGGAAGTAAACTCCCTTCTTGTTTCTTTTCCTTCTTTTAGGTTTAAGATAATGCAGTAAAACGTGTCATAGTTGCTAGTCATACTTCTGTGTGTGTGTGTGTGTGTGTGTGTGTGTGTGTGTTAGTTACTGGGGATTGAACCCAGGGGCATTCTACCTCCGAGCTATACCCCCAACCCTGTTTTTATTTTTTTATTTGGAAACAGGGTCTCACTAAGTTGCTGAGGCTGACCTCAAATCTGTGATCCTCCTGTCTCAGCCTCCCAAGTACTGGGATTACAGACATGTGCCACCACGCCTGGCCAATTCTTCTGTTTATGAATTTTTTTATGCCTTCATTGATAAGAACTGTCTTGTCCTCAGGAAAAATAAAACTCTTTTTCTTAATTTAAAATGTGAAAAATAATGGAAAGAAATAAAATGTACGACTTAGCGGTAGAGCCAGAATATTTTCCCATCATTTCTGGGGGGAGGGGATAAGTTTGCAGCGGCTTAGAGACAATTGTTTATTATTTTCTGTGGGTTGTAATTCAGGGAAATAAAAGTCTCAGGTCTGCCTAGAGAAAGTGCTGCTGAGAACTGGAGGTCCTAGAGCGGTGGGGCTTACCTGCTCTCAGAGAAGGGCAGATCCATGAGAACATCCATGAGAATTGTTTTGCTACTTTACAGACAAGGGACTAGAAGCTTGAGGGCCCAGAGGTCATGGAGCGGCGGACATCAAAATCCAAATTTCTGTGACTATGTTGGTCTATCTAATGATGAGACCCCAGAAAGCTCAGCCTTCCTGGCCTCAGTTTATGAAATGGTTAACTTGTACCTCTCGGAATAAATTGTGTGTCTGGGATCCTATGAATAAAGTTTGGGACTGGAGGTGTAGCTCAGTGGTGGAGCGCTTGCTTAGAATGGGCAAGGCCATGGGGGAGACCCCTAGTACCAAAGAAAGGAAGGAAGGAAGGAAGGCAGGCAGAAAGAAAGAAAGAAAGAAAGAAAGAAAGAAAGAAAGAAAGAAAAACAGGTGCCCACTCCTTCATTAGGTATCTTTAGTGTCCCCACCCACAGTGCTGGCTCTCTCCTTACAATTTTTGGTATTTACTTGTATTTTGGTTTCTACAGTAATACACAATATTATGATGTGAGACCATAATGCACCAATAAAAGCATAAAAATAAAAAATTTAATTTAATTTAAAAAAGAAATATGCAATAAATGACTGACTGAACGAGGTTATGTGGAGACTAACTCCCACCCCCGTGCATGCAGGGACGGCTCAGCCTCAGCAGCCTGACCCAAGATTCTCTTCCTCCACAGAGGCTTTTCTGACTAACCGCACGGACACTGTCACCGTGGAGGAAGGCCAGCCGCTCACCCTGACGTGTGTCACCTCCGTGGGGAAGAACGCCTCCCTCCAGTGGCTGGCCCCATCAGGCTTCACCATTTTTTTGAATGGGCATCCTGGTAAGTGAAATGGAAGAAAATAAGATCGCCACCAGACCCTGACCTAAGGGATTTTCCAGCCAGGCAGGTTAGTGGGCCAGAAAGCTGCATGAGTCATCCTAGAGGGTGGGCTCAGCCACCCACAGTACTTGAGAGTCACGCCTCGGAAGCCCGTTATTTGACACAGGGCTGCTTGTCCGGGGGCAGGAAGTCTGAAATGGAAACCCCACCAGAGTGGTTGTGGAAGGGGCTGAGTACAAAGCACCTTTCCATGTCCCCGCCTCGCCTCCACATCACTCTGACCCTCAGTGACCGAGAAACTCCCACGGCGCGGTAGACAGGCAGCCAACAGACTTGGGGTCCTGGGCGCTTGCGTAGCCCACAGCATCGCCCCACATCTGGAGACAGCTGCTTTGCCATCCGCCCGAGTAGTCCAGTCAGGCTACCAAGCTCCCTTCCAGACCTCTCCTCCTCCTCCTCCTCTTGGTCTTAACACAAAATTGAGATCTCTAAGCAGTAGAAACTGGCAGTCACCCTCTCTCTGCAAACACACATTAAACGAGTGCTCTGTCCCTGAGATGGAAAGGAGCACCCCAAAATCTATATCATTCATCTCTTGGGCTTTGGACAAGATGTTACTAAATTTACTAAAGCTTTTTCTAAGTTTCACTAATTTTCCTCAGGATTTTTTATGGTAACACCGTTTTACAGCTCTATTTAATATTCCCCACTGCCAAATAATTGAAGTCTCTAAAACAGCAAATTCCATTCTTGTTTACAAAGCAGAGCCCCTAAGAATTGATATACTTTGAAAACATTATTAAATATTGATACGTTAACTGCACAATAACCAAATACATTATTCCAAGCTAAAGGAACTACTAATGCTAGATTCCAGCAGAGTAAGTAGGTACTAACTGTTAAAAGCGCTAGAGAAGCAAACTTACAGAGATGATTCTATAAATCACACTCTTGGTTGTTCTGTTTTCCTATTGGGGAGCTGGTGAGGACGGCGTTCTAGGACTTCTGGGTGCGGCGTCTTGATCTGTCTCCCTGTGTTCACGGGAGTGGTCTTGGCCTGCAGTGAGCGTTGGACACTGGGGATGGTTTGGGTCATGAGGAGGGAGGGAGGCGGGAGGTGCTCTGGCCTCTGGTGGGTAAAGCCAGGGCGCTGCCAAACGTCCTACAACGCGCAGAACAACAGAGAATTGTTGACTCAAATGTCAATAAAGCGGAACCTGAGGACTCCAGAATCCTAGTTCATATTATGTCAGCGTCACAGGACACAAAATCATGGTTCTATAGGAGCCATGCCTTCTGTGGTCAGCTTTTCAAGGTTTAACTTGTTCATATTTTAAATCTTTTTTTTTTCAATACTGGGGATTGAACCCAGTAGTGCTCTACCAGGAGCTATAATCCCAGGCCTTTTTTTTAATTTTTTATTTGGAAACAGAATTTCACTAAATTGCCAGGCTGGCCTTGAACTTGTGATCCTTCCACCTCAGCTTCCTGAGCTGCTGGGTTTATAGGTGTGCACCATTGGAACTGGCTCATATTATAAATCCTAACAGTTAAAAACCAAACAAGCCAGGTGTGGTGGTGCACGCCTGTAATCCTAGTACTTGGGAGGCTGAGACAGGAGGATCGCAGGTTCAAGACCAGCCTCGGCAATTTAGCGAGACCCTCAGCAACCTAGTGAGACCCTGTTTTAAAACAAAACAAAAAAATAAAAACAAAATAGGGCTGGGGTGTAAGTTGGAGGTAGAATGCCCCAGAGTTCAATCCCTAGTACCACAAAACAAAACAACAAGCAAGTCATTTCCAGAACCTCTGTTTGCTAAGGGATCTTTGATCTCAGATGGAAATCCCAGATTAATCACAATCAGGAGGAACAGTTGCTTTTGGTTGGAAACTGGGGGCTTTTGCCATGGGCTAAACACCTGGAAGGACTAGGTCATAAGCTACAGGAATCTTTAAGTAATAATGAATGTTTTAAAATTAAAAATCAAAAGCATCTGCTGGTGCATTTGTCGGTGCATTTAACTTCCATTCCTGACACTTACTGTGACGAGATGACCTCAAATGAATCAGATTTCAAAGAGGTAAATTAAAGAGGGACATTTTTCATTAAAAAAAAAAGAACATTCTCCTGCAACCTGAATCTTTCTCCAGTACAGCATTCTTAATTTCCTGCAAGCCCAAAGCAATTTATTTCACAGGTCCCCCTATTCGAATATTTCATTTTCTAAACTAACTTCAAAAGGCGTCCAGTGGGTAACCCTAGAATTTGGAAGGTGTCTCCACCGAAGCTATGACATTTGTTCCTTTAAAATGGGGAAAGTAGCTGGCTGTGGCTGTAATCTTAGTACTTGGGAGGCTTAGATAGGAGGATCACAGGTTCAAAGCCAGCCTCAGCAATTTAGTGAGACCCTCAGTAACTTAGTTAGACCCTATTTCAAAATAAAATAGGGCTGCGGGGAGGGGGGGCGGTGGTAGCCAGGTGTGGAGAAACATGCTTGTAATTCCAGTACATGGGAGATTGAGACAGGAGGACTGCAGGTTCAAGGACAGCCTCAGCAACTTAGGGAGAATCTCATTGACCTAGTGAGACCCTGTTTCTTTTTTTTTTTTTTTTTTTTTTGCGGTACTGGGAATGGAACCTGCGAGCTACACCCCCAGCCCTATTTTGTATTCTTTATTTTGAAACAGGGTCTCACTAAGTTGCAGAGGGCCTCACTAAGTAGCTGAGGCTGGCCACGAACCGGGATCCTCCAGTCTCAGCCTCCCAAGTACTGGGATTACAAGCGTGCACCACCACGCCCGGCGAGACACTGTTTCAAAATAAAAATAAAAGCCGGATGTCGTAGCGCACGCTTGTAATCCCAGTACTTGGGAGGCTGAGATAGGAAGATCGCAAGTTCATAGCCAGCCTCAGATACTTAGTGAGGCCCTCCACAACTTAGTGAGACCCTGTTTCAAAATTAAGAATAAAAAATAGGATTTGGTATGTAGCTTGGGGTAGAATGCCCCTGGGTTCAATCCCCAGTACCGCAAAAATAAAAATAAAATAAAAATAAAAAATGGGGCTGGGGGTGTAGCTTGGAGGTAGAATGGCCCTGGGTTCAATCCCCAGTACCTAAATATATAAAGTATGAGAACCTAAAGCTACTCCTGTGAATGATCCCTCTGTACTGGTCTGATGCCTTTCCTCCTAACAGCTCTCTTTTCCTCTTGTACAGCTTTAAAGAATTCCAAATACCAGTTGCTTCATCACTCGGCCACTCGGCTCTCCATCACTGTACCCAGCGTCACCCTGCAGGATGAAGGCACATACAAGTGTTTACATTACAGCGACTCTGTGAGCACAAAGGAAGTGACAGTCACGGTGTTGGGTAGGTATCCAGCAAGGAACCCGGGCGCAGGAGGGACACAGTCACAAACAGCGCGCCGTGTTTTCAATTTGGCATCTTAGTTAATAAGTGTTGCCTGTGAGAAAACCTTTCCAGAGCCGGGCGTGGTGGCGCACACTTGTGATCCCAGTACTTGGGAGGCTGAGACTGGAGGATCTGGGTTCGCGGCCAGCCTCAGCTACTTAGTGAGGCCCTCTGCAACTTAGCGAGACCCTGTTTTAAAATAAAGAATAAAAAATAGGGCTGGGGGTGTAGCTCGGAGGTAGAATGCCCCTGGGTTCCATCCCCAGTACCGCAAAAAAAAAAAAAAAAAAAAGCCTTTCCTGGGGCGCCTCTGTCATCTTTTACTGAGAGGAGACAGAAGAGAGCATTTTAAACTGTGAAGTTGTAAAGTTGCCTTTGGCATCACTACATTTTCTTTCTGGGATACTAAAAGGAAAGAAAGAGAAGTGATATTTGATGCGCCATGCCTCTGTGCTGGGCGCTATGCGAGGTTCTAGGGAATCAAAGATGATGAGGCACCATCTCTGCCCATACGGACTTGGCACATTATTTAGGAAGGCAACACATGTATGGAAATAAAGTGGCACCTCGTGACAGCATATCGTAAGGACGGATTCCCATGTGGTTGCGCTGCATGATCCGCTCACGTCTCTGCCGAGACATCCCTCTCTTCCGTTGGGGGTGGGAGTCGGGAGGTGTGGGCCGGATGTGGGTCTTCTGATCACCCGGGACTTGCTCATGTACTGTACTTGTTCTGAACATGGTCACCCAGTATATGTATTTACTTTTTCTGCTTTTAGTATAGTAGGACAGATCAATTTAAAACACTGCTTTTTGCCGATCTCTAAATAACATGATACCATATATCACACAAGTGAATTTCCCAGACTTCTCTTGTTGAATGATTACAGTGTGGTGCCTGTCATAAAATAAAGGCATGGTGGGAAAGTAATAGAAGGAGTGACTCTCTGGGGGACTTTGAGAACCCACATGACCCAGCTCAGGGGTCATCTTCTCCCTGTGTGACTGGTTCGGTCCGGTTGTGTGCCCTTCTGGTCTCTCAAAACACCTCTTCCATTATACCCAACACATGATCTTTTCTTTCTTTCGTGGTCCTGGGGATGAAATCCAGGGCCCCACACATGCTAAGCACGTGCTCTACCACTGAGCTACATGCCCAGCCCCAACACTCAATCCTTTGATTAATAGTTCAGGGGTTAAGTGTACCACCACACTATTACCTCCTCAAAGGGCACCATCTTTCTTATCTTTGTGTTGCCAGAACATAATAGCATATCTAGTACATACTTGGAGCCAATAACTACAATGTCTCCACAACAGATAGATAAGTTAAATAAATGTGGAAGAGTGCAGTTCTGGACCCAAGTGGAAGTGGGATATAAAAGAAGAAGAAGTCTAACTAAAAAGTGTTTCTGAGCCGGGCGTGGTGGCACACGCTTATAATCCCAGTACTTGGGAGGCTGAGACCAGAGGATTTGGGTTCGCGGCCAGCCTCAGCTACGTAGTGAGGCCCTCCGCAACTTAGTGAGACCCTGTTTCAAAACAAAGAATAAAAAATAGGGCTGGGGGTGTAGCTCAGAGGTAGAAGCCCCTGGGTTCCATCCCTAGTACTGCAAAAAAAAAAAAAAAAAAAAATTAAAAGTGTTTCCAAGACAGAAGCAGGAAGAAAAAGGACTACTGGGCCCTTTATAAGACAGGCACCCCTTTGACATCGGGAGGGACAGAAATAACTGACTTGGAGGAGAGTCAGAGACTCGGGAAAGTTCAGGGCTAAAAGCCAACTCGTGAACCAACCCCTTCATGTCACAGGTGTATAAAAAACTGGTGTCCCAAGATGCCGGGGACTCAGCAAAGTTCTTGCAACAGCTGGAGACAGGTGAGAAGAGAATTTAGGTCTCTCCCTCACCTAGAGCTCTGCCAACCAGATACACCTGTAGATCACATTCGAATTGCTGTTGTAACATCTGGGAATCTTCAGGGAATAATTACACACTGACTAATAAACATCTGACTTCAGCTAGAATAGTTTTGCAAGCCTATAAAAAGGCCTTCCATGTGACTGGATTCTGGGAAGAGTCAAGTGAAAAATCAGTCTGTTAGTTAGACTGTACCCTATTAGCATCTCCCCAGATTCTTAGGCCCTGTGCTTTGCTGAGATATGTAGATCAATTAATTAAGCACAGGAAAATCCATTTTCTCCTAGCAACTCCCTCCAAGCCAATCCTGGATGCTTCGGTGCTCAGAAGCCCAAGTGGAGAACGTGCTGTGCTTAAATGTTCCACCAAGAGAAGCAAGCCCCCTCCTCAGATTACCTGGCTGCTGAAGGACGGCTTGGAGATTTCCGGTAAGAGGAGAAACAGGTTTTCTTTGTTTTCCTTCCTGCTTGAATTTCCAAGGAGTTGTAAAATGTTCTGGCACCCTCTGGCGGCAGGAGGTGCCCAAAGACAGAATTCGATAATTGATCACCTCTGTTTTCAGAGAAATTATCCTTATGACCAATCGATGTTATGCCTTCAGGTTGAAACGATAATCACAGACAATGAAAAATTTGGGTGCGTTATAATCATACATGAGTGTTGCTTTTATTGTGATATATTTGTTCATGCACATAATGAAAATGTTTTTGCTTAAAACAAGGTAAAAACTTAAAGTGACATATTTATAATAGCCTCTTAAAGTTTCACAAAATTGTCTAAAATAAGAGGTAAAATAGCTATTACTTCTTTTTTTGCGGTACTGGGGATTGAACCCAGAGGCATTCTACCTCTGAGCTACACCCCCAGCCCATTTTTATTCTTTATTTTGAAACAGGGTCTCACTAAGTTGCGGAGGGCCTCACTAAGTAGCTGAGGCTAGCCCCGAACCTGCGATCCTCCTGTATCAGCCTCCAAAGTTCTGGGATTACAAGCGTGCGCTACCATGCCTGGCCTCTATTACTTCTTTTTAATTTTCTTTTCTGGTTTTTGTTTAGTTGGTACTGAGGATTGAACCAGGGGCATTCTACCTCTGAGCTACACCCCCCAGCCCCTTTTTTTATTTTTTATTTATTTATTTATTTATTTATTTTTGCAGACCAGGGATTGAACCCAGGGGCATTCTACCTCCGCGCTACACCCCTGGCCCTATTTTTTATACTTTATTTTGAAACCGGGTCTCACAAAGTTGCGGAAGCCTCACTAAGTAGAGAGAGAGAGAGACAGGGAGAGACAGAGAGAGAGCTGAGGCTGGCCACGAACCCAGATCCTCCCGTCTCCGCCTCCCAAAGTACTGGGATTACAAGCGTGCGTCACCATGCCCGGCTCATTTTTATTTTGAAACAGGGTCTCACTGAGTTGCGGAGGGCCTCACTAAGTAGCTTTATTCTTTTATAAAGAATAAAAAATAGGGCTGGGGGTGTAGCTTGGAGGTAGAATGTCCCTGGGTTCAACCCCCCAGTACCGCAAAAATAAAATAAAATAAATTTAAAAAAATAACCATGCACTCTTAAGAACAGCAAAGGACCCTGCACAGTTGAGAGAACTGGGGGCTAAATGAAGTTTTATTAGAGAGCAAAGGCTTAAAACCCAAATCTGATTCCCAGTGCAGAGCCCATTCTACATCATCAGGATTTCCTTTTTCATACTACCTGCATACACCCCTGGGTCTTTGAGTTTCATAATAGCATTAAGCTGTCCTTGGGAAATCAGTGTAAACTTTTAATTCTTTCCCTGGTAATGAAAGGTTTGTAGACTCCCATCTATTCTTGGGTCATCTGCTTGCCTTTGTGACCAGAGCCCACACACGCAAGGCAGTTAGCTGGCTGAGGTTAGAAATCTAACCTCATGTTGGCCATGAAACCAGGCCATTGGTCTCGCATAGAACCAAACCCATCTAGCAGCATTAAACTGCCAGAACCTTTTAATCTCTTTACATTGCTACGTAGGTGAAACCCAGCACACATTCGAAACTGATGGGAAGAAATGTAACTCCACCAGCACGCTCACAGTGCACGCCTACAGCGCAAACTCAACCGTGCGCTGCATTATCCAACACGAGGGTCTGCAAGGGAGAAGACTGGTTACCCCCTTCCGGTTTGAAGACTTGGGTAAGAAGGGCTAATGATGGTTTATCTTCAATCATTTTTAATTTACCTTAATATAGCACTATCAAACAAAATAGAATGGAGTGGTCAAAGTCCTTCTGAATGAGATTACTGCCAACAAAGATCCCCTTCTAACCACTCCCAGCCTTTAGGACTCATTCCCACCAGCTCCTCCTCCAGTGGAACTGGAGCACAGGGCCTGTGGAGGTGACACTGGCCATGCAAGAGCTTCCTTATTTAAAGATTCCAATTCTTTTTTTTTTTTTTTTGTGGTACCGGGGATTGAACCCAGGGGCGTTCTACCTCCGCGCTACACCCCCCAGCCCTATTTTTTATACTTTATTTTTGAAACCGGGTCTCACGAAGCTGCAGTGGGCCTCACTAGGTAGAGAGAGAGAGAGACAGAGAGAGAGAGAGAGCTGAGTCTGGCTGCGAACCCGGATCCTCCGGTCTCCGCCTCCCAAAGTACTGGGATTACAAGCGTGCGCCACCACGCCCGGCTAAAGATTCCCATTCTTAAATAAGAGAACCAACAATTTTTTTGTGGGGGAATGTATTATTCCTTTTCAGCAATGGTTCAAGCCAGCTTTAAAAATTTCTCCTCCTCTTATACTATAGTTCTATGACTCAAAATCCTATCTACAAAATTTCTAATAATAGGGTAAGATGACTTTTATTTGTGATCTAACTATTGACTATCTGGCACCCACTGCCAGATTTCCAACCAGCGTTCAAAGCAGACTGCCAGGGTCGCTGCTGGGGTCCCACGTATCTATCACCTTTCTCCTTCAGTGAGCTTTAGGTTGACATACAGATATGACAAATAATTCGTTCACCAATTAGTTAATCCCAGAACTTGGAAGGCTGAGACAGGAGGATCTCAGATTCAAGGCCAGTCTGGGCTAACATAGGGACATCCATTCCACACTGGATGGCAGAGGTCTGTAACATTCTGTCCAACAAGGGAGACAAATCTTAATGCGGCTAGTATCCATGGAGTCAACCAACATTCGGTCTAAATACAACCTTTGCCAGCTCCATAACTGAGAGGATAAATCAAAGAACATGCAAACTCTAGTTTTAAATATGTATAATTAGTTTGAATATATATTCAAGTTATATATATATTGTTTTGTATATAAACATAATTATCTGAATTCACATGGTAAACAACTATGGTAGAAGCTGTTCATCATTACTGATAAATTTTATTCTATATGTCCCCAGTATTTCCCATATTAATCTTTTCTTCTGATTTCTTTCCAGTATTTCTATTTGACCAGCTTTCCCTCTTTCCATTCTCAACAGCTCTTCTTTCTTCAGTTTTCTTGAGCATTTGTGTGATCTCTGCACTTACTTTAGCCTTATAGTCTGTAAAGCAATGTCTCTTATCTGTGGTTCTGCTTACCACAGTTTCAGTTACCCGTGGTTCAGCAAGAAGGTGAGCGCGAGCCGGGCGCGGTGGCGCACCCCTATAATCCCAGTACTTGGGAGGCTGAGACAGGAGGATCACAGGTTCAAGGCCAGCCTCAGCAACTTAGCGAGCCTCTGACTCAAAAATAAAAAGGGCTGGGAGTAGCTTGGAGGTAGAATGCCCCTGGGTTCATTCCCCAGTACCACAAAAAAAGTAAAAAGAAAAAAGGAAGGAAGGGATGGAAGAAAAAAAGGGAGAAACAAAAGAAAGGTAAATAAGATATTTAGAAAAAGAAGAGAGAAACAGAAACCATAATCACATAACTTTCATTACAGTACACTGTTGTAATTGTTCTGTTTTATTATTACGTACTGTCATAATCTCCTACCATGCCTACTTTAAGTTACACTTTATCATAGGTATGTATAGGATAAATACAACACATATAGGGTTGGGCACTGCCCACGTTCCAGCTATCCTCTGGGGGTCTGAGAACATACTTTGTGGATAAGGGGAGATGACCGTATTGCTGTTTCTCTAATGTTGCCTCAGTAGTTCTTTTCCCCAGAGCTCTTACACATAATCCAAGAGTTTTTATGCTTTGCAAACCATGTATATATGTCTAATAAGATACATTTTCAGAACCACAGGAAAATTCTTTGGTTAAATAAAAAGAAGCGCTCACAAAGTTCATAAAGACATTGCCCACCTGTGACTTATTTGTGGATTGACAGGCATGGTTGTCTCATGTTTCCAGAATGGAGACTGTTCATTAACTGATGAAACTGATCCTAAATTGGATCTCTGGACATATCCCTAAGCATTTTTATTATTTATTTATTTATTTATTTATTTATCTATTTATTTTTGGTACTGGTGATTGAACCGGGGGGGGGGTTCTACCTCTGACCTACACCCCCAGTTTTTTTAAATTTTTTATTCTGAAATAGGGTCTCACTAAGTAGCTGAGGCTGGCCTCGAACCTGAAATCCTCCTGCCTCAGCCTTCCAAGTACTGGGATTACAGGCGCGCACCACCACGCCTGACTCCTAAGCATTTTTTTTAAAATATGATACGATCACATTTAGTACACACTGTGCTCAATAAACAGCTAGGCACTGTACTAACCATGTTCTTGAATGAACTTGGTAATGCTCATGAAAAATCTTGCAGAGGTAAATGCTGTCAGCATCTTTAGGGCACAGATAAGAATGAAACTGCATGTTAGCCAGATCAGGCATCTTCTCCCACTCCCTCAGAAGCCAGCAAATAGCAGCATGGAATTCAGCCCAGCCTTAGGCGGACTCCGGAGCCATCCAAGTAATAAGAGGGAAGACAGATGTGTAGGTGGGGAGATAGATAGGCAGATAGATAGATAGAGAGATAATAGATACAGACAGACAGACAGAGACAGCAAATACCCTTTGCCTACTCTGTCCGATGCACCATTTTATAGCAGCCTGTCATGCGGTGCCCGCACACCGGGCAGGTCAGCAGATGGGCGATCAGCAGGGTACCGATTCTAAAACCAGGGCGAGGCTGCGGAGCACACCGGTCTGAGGTTTCTGCACAACCCCCACAAGCAGGTAGCAGCCAAATGCACTCCGTCTTACTGAGCATGATGTGGGTAAAGCTGCTCTCCACGGTTGCACAATTTTGTCTCTCCCCTTTCCTAGTCACCGAGCAAGAGAGGACTTCCGCAGCTCCGGAGAAAAGCTCTCCCTCCTCCCAAGACCCTCCTCACCTGCCCACGAGTACTGGTAAGTGTGGAAATCACTGGGACTTAGCCAAAAAACCATGCCTACTTGGGAAGGCCACTTTTCTAACTCCCGGTTTTACAGCTATTTTCTGTTTTAGTTTTTAATAAGAACGTACAGGACCCCCTCCTCCAGCTGGCTCCGGCTTCGTGGTGTCCTGGAATAGGGCCACCACAGGAGGACGGACCTAGTGGGATGGGCTTCAGGGGAGCAGAACACCTTGTCTTTTCAGTGCTGTTTTGCTAGAGATCTGTGTACACACACACACACACACACACACGTACACACAATTGTGAGCTTGAATTCCCTCTGTGGCAAAGGACAAGGTTGAGTTCATTTATGAGGAGATTCATTCTTTGTTTCCCTGTCCAGAACAGAGCAGACACAAACAAAGGCTTGTACCAAACAGAGCCCAGCAGTAGGAGGGGGATCTGGTGTGCATAACCACGCCGCTTGCTTGGAAGGCACATGAATCACTTTGTTTGTGAAGAACTCAGTTCATTTTCGATGACAGGATCGAAGAATTCAGAAAGCCTGTGTTTACGATTCCAAGTTTTTAGACAATGAATCCACTAAATGGTTAACTTGGGGAAATGATTATATGTTTCATTCGCTTTGGGTTTTACCCAGCATAGTATCTGGCATAGCAGGCGTGCAGAGAATGCAGGATGCGTGAATGAATTTGTTTGGTGTTTCAAGAGAGACAGCCTCAGTCAGGAAGGCACAGATTCCTCCACATTTTCTTTCTGTTGCTTGTGGGGTCTCTGTAACAACCTCATCTGGTAAGATAAGTACTTTCAGATCATTAGCATGTTCATAGTTCTGAGTGTCAGATCGCATTTTTTTAAAGCGTGTGTCCTGAATAATATTTAAAAGAAAACATTTGGGGAGTTTAAACACTGATAAATACAACACGTGCCGTACAGTTTTTCAAGGGCAATGGAAATGAAAATATTATGAAGTGGAATGGCCACGGCACTTGCTTTAATAATCCAATATTTTTAAACGTGTTTAGAATCTAGTTGTCTCTAAATTGCCTTGCACCACAACGGAATAACTCAATTTTCTGCTCTGCGTCTTCCTACACAACATAAGATTTAAAAAATATGGTTTCTAAAATTCCTTTCAGCTTCCAATTTTCTGTGATTTTATTACTGCCTACAGTAACACCCAAGTTCAGAATGGGAGGCATGATTCCCATCAAGGTCCACATGGCGGCGCTGTGCAATGGGCTAAAAAAGATTTCGAAAGGAAGAAAAAGAGGAATTGGGGAAACAAGCAACAAAATCTGAAAAAGCCATCCCTTTTTTAAATAATTTGGTTGGGCAAAAATATCATGGCACATCCTATTTCTAAAGGAGAGTCAACCAGGAGCTTGCGTGGCAGCGGAGACTCTGTTTCAACACGCGCAGCCTTGTTTAGTGTTTGCGACTGTGGGTTTCTACCTGCAAGCTTGGGATGCCTTCCACAGTGGTCAATGGTTATCTTGATGCATCCTAAGGACTTTCCCGCTAAGAGTCCTGATTAGGAAGACAGTATGAAATGATGGCTTAAAGTTGAGGGTTTGGCAGTAGAAAAAAACTCAGTTTTGATGTTGGCTCTGATACTTATTTGCTACAGAACTTGTAACTAACTTCTCAGAACCTCTGTTTTCTCAGAGCTGTGGTGAGAAATAATAGATATCAAGTGTTCAGTTCAGGGCCTGGGACATAGTAAGTGTTCAATAAATGTTTGCCCCCAAAAAAGGCAGCCACACCTGTCATCTCAGCTACGCAGGAGGCCTAGGCAGGAGAATTGCAAATCTGAGGCCAGTTGCAGCAACTTAGTGAGACCCTGTCTCACAATAAAACATAATCAATAATGGCTGGGAATATAGCTCAGTGGTAGAGCACCCTGGGTTCAGTCCCCAGCACCAAAAAAAAATTTTTTAATAAAAATATGGAAAAGAGAGTCTAGCCATTTGCAACTATTTTTGCAAGAAATCAGTAGTTCAAAGTGAAATAAGCCGGACACAAAAAGACAAACGCTGCAAGATCTTGCTCACATATAGTAGCTAAAAAAAGTTGATCTAAAAGTAGAAGCAAGCAGAATAATAATTACTAGAGTCTAGGAAGGGCAGGAGGAAAGGTGGCTAAAGGGAGGTTGGATAGCAGGTACCCAAACACAGGTAGATAAGAAATAAGTTCTAGTGTTCTATAGTAGGCTATACATATACAGTAGGCTAACCATAGTTTATATTAACCTATTATGTGTTTTATGAAAAACTGGAAGAGAGGCTGGATGTGGTGTTGCACACCTGTAATCCCAGTACTGAGACAGGAGGCTGAGACAGGAGGATCTCAGGTTCGAGGCCAGCCTTAGCAACTTAGCGAGACCCTCCCCCACTAAAAAGGGTTAGGGGTATAGCTCAGACATAGAACACCCCTGAGTTCAATCCCCAATACCAAAAGGGAAAAAAAAAAGCTAGAAGAGTTAGAAGGTTTCAAACATAAAGAAATGAGATGGAAATACTAATTACCCTTATTCAATCATTACATACCATATATAATTATATGTGTACAATAATTATGTGTAGATTAAAAAGAGAAAATTAAAATTTTAAAAATTAGTAATAAAATATGAACTTATTTTTTTTAAGTGAAAGCCACTTTACTTCAGTTTCAAATCTGCTTTGGGAAGAGTATATATGGTTTTATATGTAGACATAGTCTTAGTACTTTTTATGCTTTTACAACAGAATACCATAGAGTGGGTGGGTTACTTATAATGAATAAAAATCTATTGGCTCGTGGTTTTCGTGGTTTTGGGCCACATCTGATGAAGGCTTTCTTTTCTTTCTTTCTTCTTCTTCTTCTTTTTTTTTTTTTTTTTTTTTTTTTTTTTTTTTTTTTTTTTTTTTTTTTTTTTTTTTTTTTTTTTTTTTTTTTTTTTTGTAGTACTGGGGATTGAACCCAGGAGGATTTTACCTCTGGGCTACACCTCCAGCCCTATTTTATTTTTTAATTTGGAAACAGGAGCTCTCTAAATTGCTGAGGGTCTTGCTAAGTAGCTGAGGTTGACCTCGAACCTGTGATCCTCCTGTCTCATCTCCCTAAATAATGGGATTACAAGCATGTGCCACCACGCCTGGCTGATGCAGACTTTCTTGCCCCTTGATAAGCGCACACTCTGCAGTGATGGCCTCAGTCCATGCATGAGGGCGGAGCCGTAACCACCTGAACACCTCTTACAGGTGTCACCTCCCACGCGTCACAATCACAACTAGATCTCCACATGAGTTTTGGAGGAGACAAATGTTCCAGCCAATGCAGTCATATGTACGAGTCACATACCATGATACATGCATGTAACATGTCTTACTTTCTTTCACCTTAGTCTCAATCATGGAAAATTCTAGTACAGCAGAGGCTGACGAGGAAGAGAAAGAGCAAACCACTCCACACCTTGAGTTGGCCGCTGGTGAGCATCACCCACTGCGTCTACAATAAACACTTGACATCGTCACCTCTTAGTCGATAAATCCAATGGCCTTTTCCCGTTGTCATTTTTCTTGACCTTTTTGCCTTTGGGACAGGATGGGCTGGTCGCGCTCTTGTCCCTTCTTGACTTAGTTGCCTCCTGCCTTCCTTGACCTGCTTTGCCTGGTCCTGTTATGTTTTTGCCAACCACATCTTCTCTGGATTCGTTAATTCCACTTCTCTGCTGACTTCCTAAATGCAGATAGACCCCCCGACTTCACTGCTTTGTCGTTTGTTCTTAATCCCTAAAGAGTTTACCCATTCCTCAGATTGTTCCTTTTGCCTGTGGCCATATTTCCATACTTGTATTACCAGAACATTCTTCTAAGCGCCAGTCCCAGTTCCATTACATTTTCTAATTTCCATTACATATTTCTAATATCTCTAGCCAGGTTTTCTGTTATCTCAATTCAACATTTCTAAAAACTAAACAGCCCCTGTTCCCACAAAATCAACCTTCCAAAGCATCGCAGAGCCCCAAGCGTCCATATCATCCTTTATTCCTGTGTGTGTGTGAGTGTGTGTGGGGTGTGTGTGTGTATGTGTGTATGTCCCCCACCCACATCCAACCCCCCAAAATCTAAGCCCTCATCACCTCCTACAGGAGGTATTATAAGCATCTCCCCTTCTGGTCCATGTTTAGCACTATCAAAATATTCCTTTGCACGCTGGAGACCTGACTTATGAAAAACCTTTGTGGCTTCCAGAAGTCTATAACAGCGTGAGTTCCAAGCCCCCATAAAGTGCACCCCATCACCTGCCTCTGCAGACCTGCCTCTAGAAAGTTCCTTCAAGATACACATTTCTCCAAAAACGTGGTGCTTCAATTGCCCTGCTCTGGTTCATCCTAATTGTCCCAGATGGAAGGAAAAGTTTTATCCTTATTATCCTTGCTCCTCCTTCAAGGCCAATACCTTCTCTGAAAACTCTCCTGACCAACTCAGCCCCCAGTGACCATGTTGCCTCTGAATCCCTGAACACATTTTTACATAAACACATGCGGATCTAGAATTTGGTATAAGAAATCTTACTTTTGTTTGCCTTTATTTTCATTTATTTTTACTGGTGCATTATAATTACACATAATAGCTGGACTCATTGCTATATATTCACATATGCACGTAACATAATGTGGTCAATATTTTTGCTTTTATTAATTTGCATATAGAGAACACTACCCCTTAAAGCTCAGGGATTGTGTCTTGGACTTGATGTTCTGCATGGAGTTTGCTCTCCTTAATTGCTCGTTGGTGGAGATGAGGGAGACATTTAGCAAATTTATGGCCCATAGGATCAGAATTCTAGGTTTAGAAAGACTTTTAAGAACTCATCTAGTTGGGCGTGGAGGCACACACTTGTAATCCCAGTACGTGGGAGGCTGAGACAGGAGGATGCGGGTTCGCAGCCAGGCTCAGCTACTTAGTGAGGCCTCCGCAACTTAGTGAGACCCGGTTTCAAAATAAAGGATAAAAAATAGGGCTGGGGGTGTAGCTCAGAGGTAGAACGCCCCTGGGTTCAATCCCTGGTACTGCCAAAAAAAAAAAAAAACTCATCTAGTTTACCACCAAATGCCTTTCTGGAAGGCCACATTTTATTTGGATAGTTTTTCAGTCTCCTTAACAATCTGTTTTGCTAAGTATTCCACTAAAAAAGAGCATTCCTTGCAGCCAGTTTGAATTCCCTGACTATAATTTAAGTCTATATATATATTGGTACTGGGGATGGAACCCAGGAGCCTTGTACCTCCAGATCACATCCCCAGACCTATTTTATTTTTTATTTGGACACAGGGTCTTGCTAATTTGCTGAGAGCCTCATTGAGTTGCTGAGGCTGGCTTTGAACCTGCGATCCTCCTGTCTCAGCCTCCCAAGTACTGGGATTACAAGCGTGCACCACCACGCCCGGCTTAAGTCTATATTTTTGCATACTTTCTCTAGAAACCAAAAATCACTATTTCTATGTCACTTTTTTAAAGCGTTTTAAAACTCATCCTCCAGCATTGCTTTCTTTGTACGTGCCTGTCAGCTCGCTTTCAAAGGATGGGCGATGCAAGTGCTTTCCCGTCGGGAATGAGGTCTGCTTCTTTGCTTCATCTTAGCCTCTATTGCATTGTGCAAGTATTGTGTATTCCTCCGTAACCAAACAAAACCCCTGTCCTGCCTAAAACCCTGTCACGTTCCTTGTAGAAGCCAATCCTCAGTCCATAGGATTGACAAGGAAGAAGAGCGGCATCCTTCTGCTGACGCTGGTGTCCTTCCTCATCTTCATCCTCCTTGTCATAGTCCAGCTCTTCATAATGAAGCTGCGGAAGGCACACGTGGTGTGGAAGAAGGGTGAGTAGACAGAAATGCCAAAACCACCCGCTGGATGGGAGGACGACTCTGGCAATCAAAGCCTTTCCATTGGTGTTGCCCAATCTAGTTGACAAATGTCACTCAAATAAGCAATTCTTTGTTTTCTAGCAAATCTGGCTTATGGAGTTCTAGGGGCTATGATCAATGAGTGCATGACCAACATACACTGGAGTTGCTCTGGGAATTGGTGCTAAATTATAGACGCTTCTATTCACAAAGGGATACGAAACAGAGAACTAATGCATCCATTCATTCAGTAAGCACTCGTTGAACTACACTCTGTACTTGGGAAGCTAAGACAGGAGGATTGCAGGTTCGAGGCCAGCTTCAGCAACTTAGTGAGACCTTGTTTCAAAACAAAAAAAGGGGTGGGGTAGGTGTAGCTTGGAGATAAAATGCCCCTGAGTTCAATCCCCAGTACCGAAAAAGAAAATAAATAAATGAAAGCAGGTATTGAGCACCAACTGTGTGTCAGACACTGTTTAGGCTCTAGGGACGTGTCTGTCAACAACACAGCACAGGTCCCCACTCCCAAGGAGTTTATATTCTAGTTGTGGATAAAAGCTAAATGTTACAGACTGTTTTGGTCCCCTTCCTCCTTTGCAAGGATGCGCTCAGCCTCACTCACCCATAATATACAAGTAGTTTTGCCTTACACGTTCTAATCAAAATAAAAGTTATCATTGAAAACACAACAGTATTATTCAGCTAGTATAGAAGATATCTGTTAAAATACAGAGACTGAGCCTATGTCAGAGCTAGAATGGACCTTAGAAGTTATTCAGAATAATAATCTAGACAATTCATTCCCTAAATGTGTCACTATCAAACCTTTTCTCTAATTCCACGTGATTATCTGTCCCTGTGCTGTCTCGCCCAGCAGCCCCAAGATGGCTACCCAGCAGCAGGTGTGACTAGCTCCTGCAGAGGTATGCTGTAGGGATAAAATACAGAGCCACCTTGGAGGACTCAGTACACAACATGCACACCAAATGGGAAGAAAACATTAATAATACTATACTGGATGCACTAGTTGAATAGAATACACGATTAAACCAAATTCACCTGCAGCTTTTTACTTCTTTTTTAAATTTTGGGGTACTGGGGATTGAATCCAGGGGTGCTCTACCTCTCAGCTACACCCCAGCCCTTTTTATTTTTTATTTTGAAACAAGGCCTTAGTTGCTGAAGATCTCGCTAAGTTGCTGAGGCTGGCCTTGAACCTGCGCTCTTCCTGTCTCAGCCTCCCAAGCGCTGAGATTACAGGCATGGGCCACCTCCCTAGGCTTTCTTTTTACTTCTTGAATGTGGCTACTAGAATACTTTATACTACACGTGTGGCTCACGTTGTAGTGCTGTGGGTTAGTGCTGATCTAGCCACATCTAGACCAAACTCCACCAAGGACAGAACTCTTTATGTCCCAAAGCAAAACACTGCAACTTTGAATAACTCTGACTTTCTTAAAAGCATCCCTTTTGCTAGTTTAATACCTGTCTCAAGATAGTCAGATGAACTAATATGCTCATGATAAGTCAACTTAGAGACAGGGTCTGACTTCGCAGTTGTACCATAGTAATGCTTCCACATCTCTCACTAGTGATTCACCCTCTCGTTCTTTCAGGACTATACCAATTGTTCCTTCTCGAAGGACAATATCTATTTCTATTCTGTTCTCATTTGACTTCTGCAACTCTCATAGTGCCTTGCAAAGTGCCTTCAGAATCCTACTAAAAACTAAAACACTATGTGTTGAATTAAGAAGGACCTGAGATACAAGAGGGGCACGAGAAGTCAGCCCCTGCACCGTTACCAACGCGTCATCTTCCTCAAACACACATTTCTATGTATAAATGACGTCTGTTTCACCAGAAATTAGTTACGTAGTTTTCTTCTTCTTGCAGAAAATGAAATTTCAGAACACACCCTGGAAAGTTACAGATCGAGGTCAAATAATGAAGAAACATCTTCCCGAGAGAAAGACGGACAAAGTAAGTCAACGGTGTGACTTGAGATGTGAAAAATGAGAGTCATTCCTCAGGTGCCTTGAAGAAGAAGAGTCAAAAGTCTCAAAGCTTGCCTTAGAGACTAGAAAGTCAGTTTCCTAAGTCATTTAAGGAGTTAAGGAAGTTCATCTTAAAAAAAAAAATCAGAAGAGCTGGGAGAGATGGCCCAGGCCTGTAAGCCAGGGACTTGGGAGGCTGAGAGAGGAGAATTGCAAGTTTGCAGCCAGCCTCAGCCACTTAGTGAGACCCTCAGCAACTTAGTGAGGCCCTATTTCAAAATAAAAAATAAAAACGGCTGAGGGTGTAGCTCATAGGTAGAATGCCCCTGGGTTTCAATCCCCAGTATCCCCCCCACACACACACACAGAGCATTTATACACACAAACAGCAGTTAAGTTCATGTAGCAGAAAGTATTCCACTTTGGGAAGCCAACCCTGACTCCTGGCTGTCACACAGGGACCCTGTCTGTCCCTAACTCCACCACCCCAATCCCCAGAGTGTGCTACATATGCCTTTATCAATGAAGCACTTCCCACTCCATACCGTAATTTTGAGTGTTTTGGTTTTGTGACCACAATTCCCCTGCAGGTGATGAATGGTTGGATAGACTCCGTTTTCTTGAATCCTAGCACAGGGCCATGCACGGATGGAGTGTTTGTTAAATCAGTATTGAATTAATGAATATGAGCCTTAACTCATTCAAGCAGAAATGTTTCAGGTCTCTGGGGGTAGTGTCATTATAATTCCTCAAGCAAAATAAGAATATGAAAATCATTTAGATAAGAAGGAGAGAGAAATTCTTTTTCCTTTCTTTCTTTCTTTCTTTCTTTTTTTTTTTTTTTTGTATTACTGGGGATTGAACCCAGGGAGCCTTCTACCTTTGATCTACTCCCCCAGCCCTGTTTTATTTTTTATTTTGAAACACAGTCTCGCTAAGTTGCTGAGGGCCTCACTATGTTGCTGAGGCTTGTCTCAAACCTGCAATCTTCCTGTCTCAGCCTCCCAAGTACTGGGATTATAGGCATGAGCCATACCCAGCTGAGAATTCTTTTTTTTTTTTTTTTTTGCGGTACCGGGGATTGAACGCAGGGGAGTTCTACCTCCGCGCTACACCCCCAGCCCTTTTTTTTTTTTTTTTGCAGTACCGGGGATTAAACCCAGGGGTGTTCTACCTCTGCGCTATGCCCCGGCCCTATTTTTTATACTTTATTTTGAAACTGGGTCTCACGAAGTTGCGGAGGGCCTCACTAAGTAGAGAGAGAGAAAGGGAGAGAGAGAGAGAGAGAGAGCTGAGGCTGGCCTCGAACCCGGATCCTCCGGTCTCCGCCTCCCAAAGTACTGGGATTACAAGCGTGCGCCACCACGCCCGGCTCCAGCTGAGAATTCTTAATGATGATCCAGAAGACAAAAACTAGGTCTATTAAAAAAAAAGTTATAAGCCGGGCGTGGTGGCGCACGCTTGTAATCCCAGCACTTGGGAGGCTGAGACAGGAGGATCACAGGTTGGAGGACAGCCTCAGCTTCTTAGTGAGGCCCTCCACAACTTAGTGAGACCCTGTTTCAGAATAAAAGAATAAAAAATAGGGCTGGGGGTGTACCTCAGAAGTAGAATGCCCCTCGGTTCAATCCCCAGTACCGCAGAAAAAAAGTTAAAATTTTTATAGATCCCAACTATTTTATGTCCTCCATGCAAATTAATTTATTCTACCCTCCAGGAGTTGCAGGACATGCAGTGAGCTGCGTTGCTAAAGGCTTTGGCTTTGGTTGAGGTTTTTGTAGGAAGCTGATCTTTTACAACACCTCTGCCTTTTGTTTGACCTACTAGAGTGTGAAATGAAAAGAGAGAATAGATTCACCCTCAGAAAGCCAGACGGAGAACTGACTCTGCAGAACCCGGGGAGGGAGGGAGAGGAAAGCGTGTGCACGCTGCAGGCCGAGCGCTGGGCTGCAGGGCAGAGGCCAATGGCTTCAGTGGCAGCAGCTTGAAGAGTGAGCGGAGTTGCTTCCGGCGCTGCTTTTCCAAGGCACAGCCAGTCAAAACAGTGGGAATAGAACTGTGACCTTTAGCAGGAAACGACACCTCAGCTCAGCTGCTGAACAAGCAGAAGCCCTCGAAGTTCAACTGAAAGAAAACTTAAGCCAGGCTCAGTGGTGGCGCACACCTGTAATCCCAGTACTTGGGGAGGCTGAGGCAGGAGGATCACAGGTTCGAGGCCAATCTCAGCAACTTAGTGAGACCTTGTCTTAAAAAAAAAGTAAAAAGGACTAGGAGTGTAGCTCAGAGGTAGAATGACCCTGGGTTCAATTCCTAGTACCAAAAATAAAAAGAGAAAAAGAAAAAAGAAAGGAAGGAGGAAGGAAGGAAGGAAGGAAGGAAGGAAGGAAGGAAGGAAGGAAGGAAAGAAGGAAGGTCGGTCAAAGGAGTGCCTGCACTCAGGGCTCCCTGCACAGTAAGGGACATCCTGGGGCTGGGGGAGGTCACCACACTCCTGGGATGTTACATTTCTTTGGGGCTCATATTTTCACTTTCATCCACCTTGAGCTATGCCCTCCAGTCCAGCATTTCATCTGTATTCTTTTGCACATTTAAATGATGTGCTCTAGGTCTGTCTCTGCCTCTCTGTATGGTTGTGTGGGGTTTGGGGGTCTGTTCCCAACCCTCTTTTCCCCACAAGCCTTCTTATTGTTAGTATGTGATTTTGCTGAAAACAGTTATGTTGTTTTCAGCAACACGTGACTTTTTAGGAGAAATGTCTATGTGTTTTATTCCAGGTTTAATACTATGTTGCTGATGTGGCAAGACTTTTTTTTTAAATGAGGTATAAGAATGCATTCAGACCACTTACACGCATGAGGGAATTTAGGTTAGATTTTATAAGGCAGTAGCATGTGGACCTAAAACCACGATGTCAAATCCAAGTGTTTCAAATAAGCGAGTGCAATGTTGTTCGAAAGAAACGCTCATCTTTAGCGTGCTTTTTTTTCTCAGCTTCTCACTCGAAGCGCTGTGTGAACTACATCACTCGGTTGTACTCGGAAGCAAAGACAAAGAGGAAGGAAAATGCGCGACGTTCAAAATTAGAACATCTCATCCCCGAGAGCATCGTGTAGCGCCCCTGCCAGAGGAGGAGAGTTCCAGCCAGCCACGTCGTCCGCGGAGCAGCCTGTGGGAACAGCGTAATTACGGTGACATTAAAAATATGTCCTTAGACTGGAAGACAGGACGATGTCTCCTGAGCCAGGGCAGCAGCAGGAGGACCAGCCATGGACAGGAAGCTCACGGTTTATAAAGGAACGAAAGGAAGACTCTATTATGCCTGACACTACTTCAGAGTGGGAGCATGCCTCTGAGCCTCCGCAGCGGGGTCAATGTGACCAGCTCACTTCTTGCCCCTAAGAGAACCGCAGTTTTTCAATACTGAGCTCTAGTGGAACTACTTTAGGAAAAAAAAATTTTTTAAGTCTTTCCTTCTGGTCATGAAATAAAGAACTTTGAGATGAAAAGTACTTAAAGGAGCGCTCCGACTTCAGGAGGTTACTTTCAAGATGGAGTTTTAAGAAGACGTCACCAGTGCATGGGTGGCAGGGAGGATCTGGGCACAGAGTGAATGAGTTATGTGAGATTCGTGCCCAAGACACACACAGAGAGCTCAAGGGATGACCAGACATAGAAGTTCTTAGATTTTCTTGCTAAATCACATGAGCTGACCTGATAGACAAAGCGCTTAACCCAGTTTTTCCATGACAAAAACATGTATGAAAGAAAACACTGAAGGCCGGGCGTGGTGGCGCACACTTGTAATCCCAGTACTTTGGGAGGCGGAGACCGGAGGATCCGGGTTCGAGGCCAGCCTCAGCTCTCTCTCTGTCTCTCCCTGTCTCTCTCTCTACTTAGTGAGGCTTCCACAACTTCGTGAGACCCGGTTTCAAAATAAAGTATAAAAAATAGGGCCAGGGGTGTAGCGCAGAGGTAGAATGCCCCTGCGTTCAATCCCCGGTACTGCAAAAAAAAAAAAAAAAAGAAAACAATGAGTTTCATGGCCAATCACTGACCACATGAATGATTTTTTTAAATCCTATAATAAGAGACAGAATAAATATTCGCTTTTCTCATGATTGTTGTTCAATCTATAGTTCTGCTATTACATGTGAAAGTAACATGTGACATATCTTTTTTCTTTTTCTATCAGTTTATTTAAGTTATAGCAAACTGGCATTATGGGGAATATTTCTCATAGTTTGAGTCTGAATAAACCAATTCTTTTTTTTTTTTATGGTACTGGGGATTGAACCCAAAGGCATTCTACCTTCAAGTTACACCCCCAGCCCGATTTTATTTCTTATTTGGAAACAGGGTCTTGCTAAGTTGCCAAGGCGGGCTTCGAACCTGCAATCCTCCTGTCTCAGCCTCCCAAGTACTGGGTTTACAAGCGTGCGCCACCACACCTGGCTTTGAATAAACCAATTCTAAAATAACACATAAACTGGGCATGGTGGCTCACACCTGTAATCCCAGTACTCGGAAGGCTGAGACAGGAGGATCACAGGTTCAAGGCCAGCCTCAGCAATTTAGCGAGACCCTATTTCAAAATAAAAAATAAAATAGGGCTGGGAGTGTAGTTTAGAGGTAGAATGCCCCTGGGTTCAATCCCCAGTACCACAAAACAAACAAACAAAAACCAAACATACACACACTCTTATATTATGAGCTTGTAATTTGTGAGAGGGGCTAGATCTGGCTGTGCTGATTTAAAAAAAACTTAATCACAAAATTACAGAAAGGTGCAAAGATAGCACAAAGGACTCCCCCTCTATCTGAGAGTAAGTTGATAGACCTGCCAAATACTGTAGTATGTATTTCCTACAAACAAGGACACTCTCCTGTATAATCACAATGCAACCATCAAAACCCAGAAATTAACACTGTTATGTTTCTGCTAATAGTCCTCAGACACCATTCAGCCTTCTCCAATTCCCCCAATTCCCCCAGAGGACCCAGTTGAGATCCACACTTCACCTTCGCCTCTTCCATTTGGAACAGTTCTTCAATCCTGTCTCTACTTCCGTGACCTGGATATTTTTGTAGAATACAGGCTAATTATCTTGCAGACCGGCTCTGAGTTTGGCTCGGTCTGGCATTTCTTGGCGATTAGATTCAAGTCACGTGGCCTCCGTTGGACTGTCATG
The DNA here is from genome assembly GCA_004027185.1 of Glis glis. Lineage (NCBI taxonomy): Eukaryota > Metazoa > Chordata > Mammalia > Rodentia > Gliridae > Glis > Glis glis. The sequence continues at coordinate 31,297 of PVJS01017634.1, forward strand.
GAAGCCGTGTTATGTTCAATTTGCTGTATTTTATTTATCCCAGCTTACCGATGGTGCTTGCTTTGATCATTCAATTCATGCTATGGCTGTCAGACTTCTCCCTTTGGGAAGTTACCCTCCTCTCACTTAAAAGTTAGTATTTTGTGGAGAGATGCTGTAAACCTACGTAAATATCATGTTCCTCATCAAACTTTAAAGTTATTCATTTATTTTCTTATATCTTTATGAACTTGTGGTTGCCTTTGGTGTTCAGTGGGTTATGTCACTATTAAGTTAGTCCATTGCTAACTTCATCTTTTTTTTTTTTTTTTGGTACTGGGGATTAAACCTAGGGGCATTCTACCTCTGAGCTACACCCCCAACCCTTTTTGTTTTTTAGTTTAAAACAGGGTCTTAGCCGGGTGTGGTGGTGCATGCTTGTAATCCCAGTACTTGGGAGGATGAGACAGGAGGATCTGGGTTTGCGGCCAGCCTCAGCTACTTAGTGAGGCCCTCTGCAACTTAGTGAGACCCTGTTTCCAAATAAAGAATAAAAAATAGGGCTGGGGGTGGAACTCAGAGGTAGAAAGCCCCTGGGTTCAATCCCCAGTACCTCAAAAAAAGAAGAAAAAGAAAAAAAGATCTTGCATTATTAGTTAAGCCAGGTGAACTGGCTTGACTTTGAGATTTCTCTAGAGTACCTTTTAAACTAGAAAGCAGTTGTTTTATGGAGAATGATTGTTCTAGGAAACATGTCTGGAAACACTGACTGAGAGCAATTCTTTTGTTTCATAGAGGAAGGAAGAGATGCCCAGAGAGGTTCGGTCAGCCATCAAAGACCACATAACTAGCCAGACCTGGTGGGGCATGCCTGTAATCCTAGTACTTGGGAGGCTGAGACAGGAGGATCATAGATTGGAGGCCAGCCTCAGCAACTTAGTGAGATTCTGTTTCCAGGTAAAAAATAGAAAGGGCTGGGGGAGTCATTGGAGTTAGAATACCACAGGGTTAAAACCCCAGTACCAAAAAAAGTAATTAAAAATAATTAAAAAGTCCACACAACTAGTGAGTTTAACAGTTGGGGTTAGAACATGGTTCCCTTGGCTTCTAAAGAGACCAAAGGGGGATCCTGCATCTGTACTTCTATATAATGGAAGTCCTGGGAGGGCATTTTGTGCTCACTTCTTCTTGCTCCTTGAAAGATGGAGCCAAAGTAATAATAATAATGATAACTGATAAGTCTTTGCTTAACGATCATTCTCAGCATTGCCTTTTAGGAACTAAGTCAAAGGATCTGAACACCCACCCAGTAGCGAGGTCTCCCTGCAGGTGAGCGAGGCAGTTTGAACTGCTGCCATTAATGAGTCTAACAATTTAACCCAAGAACACAGTCCCCTGTGGCTCCCCTGGTTGAAATCTCGGTAGTTTGCTGTATTTATACAGAGGTTCTGATCTGGGGGAAATGGAGTTCTGTATCTATGGTTCGGCACCTTCTGAGGGATGGGTCTTCTTCCTTGCTGTCGTGCATCCATGGGCAAGTTTGTCACCACTGACCATTGCTCTGGACCTGCTGAAATATGCTAATTTTTCCTACCTTTTCTTCTCTATGTCTTGTTTTAAGATAGTGTGGAAAACTGTTTTAAGTCTAAAAAATATTGGCTTAAGGATTTATAGCTTCTTGCTTGCTTTGACAGAAGACTGCCTCTCTCTTTTTTTTTTTTTTTTTTGGCAGCACTGGGGATTGAACCCAGGGGCATTCTACCTCCGAGCTACACCCCCAGCCCTATTTTTTATTCTTTTATTTTGAAACAGGGTCTCACTAAGTTGCAGAGGGCCTCACTAAGTAGCTGAGGCTGGTCGCGAACCTAGATCCTCCTGTCTCAGCCTCCCAAGTACTTGGATTACAAGTGTGCACCACCACGCCCAGCTAGAAGACTGCCTCTCTTGAGGGAACTGAAAACAGTGACCTTGATGTGCCTTCACTATCTAAGTTATGTCCTCTTTTAACATACCTTTTGCTTGCTTTCCTTAAGGGCTAAAGAACACCCTAAGGAGGGCGCTAAAGACAGCAACCTCTGCCACTCTTGCAAAACTGCCAGATAACAACTTATCTTCTAAAGCATTCCTAACACAATGCTCTACTCCATAGCCAGAGACCATCAATGATTTAATAACCCAGCCTTAACTCTGTAAACCTGTAATAAGAGACAGAGCTGAGTTTTCTAGCCTCTTGCCTTCTCCCTTGTCACCTCCTTGAGACCAGGGATAAAGTCTCAAGAGCATTTTTTCATCGGTGTCCTCCCAGTGCCCTGCTGGTACACAGCCCGGCAAGACAGAACCAAAACTTAGGAAGAAAAAAAAACAAAAAACAAAAACAAAAAACACATCATATTCTTCCCAAATGTTTTACATCTTGTTTTTAAAAAAGATATCTTGCTTAATTCTAGAGAGGCCTAACTTTGGAGGAACACCTGCATTGGCATTTTTTATTATCGTTTTATTGGTGCATTATAACCATACACCATATTGAGGTTTAGTGTGATAGGAACATACATGTTCATAGCACCCGGCGCATTTTCTTCCTGACATTTAAAAAGAGAAAATAATTCTGCTATGTCCTTTTCAGCTCCATGAAACAATAGGTCACGATTTTTAAATTAGGCCAGGAAACCTCTAGTTTCTGATGTATGGAACAAATCATGTGTCCCTTTAAACACATAAAAACCCCGTTAGAAGAAAATTAGAATTCTGTGACTGCAAATGTGGTTTTGAGGTAGGCGAGAAGAAATAAAATTTTAGGTAGAAAGGAGACCAATTGGGAAGGAAAGGAAAATATAGTTTTAAAATCTAAAAAACTTCATAATCTTTAGTTCCACTATAACAGAGCTCGTTCGCTCTTAGACAAAAGCAGGGCCCACACGTGTGTGTGGGGGTTACTGGGGATTGAACCCAGAGGCATTCTACCTCCAAGCTACACCCCCAGCCCTATTTTTTATTCGATATTTTTGAAACAGGGTCTCACTAAGTTGCAGAGGGCCTCACTAAGTAGCTGAGGCTGGCCACGAACCTGCAATCCTCCTGCCACTACGCCAGGTTCCACACTTTTAATCATAATGGTCTAGCTCCATACCTGAAATTCTTGAGACGATTAGATCTCAGAAAAAGTTTCACCTTTTGTCTGAGCTCCACTCGATTTCCTGGGAAGAAGATCCCAGAGGAGATCACACATTTGCCCTGCACCCCGGCTCCGCGCCTCCCGAAGGAATTTTCACTTTTTGTCAACCTGAAGATTCAAAGAAAGGAGACCAACATCCCATGTTGCCCCACTTCCCGCCATGCGCCCCTAGCCACCCCCATTTCTAGTGTACTATAAGAAAAGGATTGTAAAAGATCCCAGGGCCTCTCTCTGCTCTCACACTCCGGATGGCCCGCGTTTTCCCCTGAACAGTATCTCTACTTTTCTTGAATTAAAAGCTCTGTCTGTGTCTCTGACTGGCACGTGATGAAATTCTTTTCACCATGGAAGCCAAGAACCCACAGAATTGTCCTGATTTCCCGTGACAGTTTGAGGGAGATAAAGAAAAGCCTCAGTTATTCAGGCCAAATTCTTCATGCAGGAGACGAGCATGAAGCAAATAAACGAATATGTTGTTTATAGAGGGATATAGTTTTTTAAATGGAACAGGAAACTAAAAGCTAACAAAAACCATTACCTATGTACACTGAGAGGGAACTGTGTAGAAGGGATGAGGCTGGGAGTTGTGTAATCCCAGTACTTGGGAGGCGGAGAACGGAGGATCCAGGTTCGGGCCAGCCTCAGCTACTTAGTGAAGCCCTCCGCAACTTCGTGAGACCCGGTTTCAAAATAAAGAATAAAAAAATAGGGCTGGGGGTGTAGCTCAGAGGTAGAACACCCCTGGGTTCAATCCCCGGTACCGTAAAAAAAACAAAAACAAAAACAAAAAAAACTGCACCAGAGACAACCATGCAGCCAAGAGATTTATTCAAGCGGCGGGGTGTCAGAAGAAAGGCGATCAAGAGGATGTGCCCTGCCGGGCGTGGTGGCGCACGCTTGTAATCCCAGTACTTTGGGAGACGGAGACCAGAGGATCCGGGTTCGTGGCCAGCCTCAGCTCTCTCTCTCTCTCTCTCCCTGTCTCTCTCTCCCTCTCTACTTAGTGAGGCCCTCCACAACTTCGTGAGACCCGGTTTCAAAATAAAGTATAAAAAAAATAGGGCTGGAGGCGTAGCGCGGAGGTAGAACGCCCCTGCGTTCAATCCCCGGTACCGCAAAAAAAAAAAAAAAAAAAAGAGAGAGCCCGCGCCGCCACACCTGGGATTAAATACAGGCTTAAACTGAGTTGGCCCGTTGCCATTGCTTGACCGGACCCGGTGTTGCGTCTTATTGGAGTCCCGCGTGGCCTTTAAACTTATTGGTCGGTGGGATGGCCCCCGCCGGAAGCTGAGCGGTTCCCAGGAAGGGGCGACACCCTTTTGGGAAGCAGTAACTGGGCATGGCGGCAGGGTTGGGAGGAGAACCCCCTCGCAGAACCGGTTCAATCCATCATTCCCCCCTTTTTGATATTGTTTGGGAATTGGGCGTCGTGTCTTTCCAGCTACTTCCTGCTGT